>JADRCC010106183.1:0-11654 GCA_019843855.1 Hylomyscus alleni
TTTTTTTTTTTTTTTTTTTTTTTGGTTTTTCAAGACAAGAGTTTTTCTGTGTAACCCTGGCTGCCCTGGAACTCACTCTGTAGACCAGGCTGGTCTCGAACTCTGAAATCCGCCCGCCTCTGCCTCCCAAGTGGTGGGATTAAAGGCGAGCGCCACCACCGCCTGGCTCACATGAACCATTTTTGAAGAGAAATTCCTGTTCTAGCTTTGTGACACTTTGGGCCACTACTCTTTGTCTCAAGCTGCTTCACTGGCTGGGACAGATTTTTTTTTTTCTGAGTACCCATGAGGGTTGCTAGGAGTAGGTAGTCCCGCAGCTGGCAGGCCCATCCCAGGGCTCTGCAGAGACATATCCCTGTGTAAGTGGGCAGCAGTTGAACTGCCTGATTGTTTTCCATTCACCCCAGCTTAGTTAGGGGAAGACTGGAGAGACGCGTATTCTTTCTCCAGATGGTCTTAGCTAACTTCATCAGACATTTCCTGATGTGGGCAGATCCTTTAGGAGAAAGTCACCGTTATGTTTCCTGTCCCCTGAGCCGTGACTGCAGTAGCAGAGGCCTGTGTCCCCACCCATGATGGGCTGTGAACTAATGGAGGGAGGGCTGCACCATGGCTCTGATGGTGGCAGATGGTCACTGGCAGTGTTTACTACAGTACATCATTGCTCATGATCTCCTCCAGTGCTATTCTACCTTAGTGCTATAGGTTCATGTTTTTATGTTTGTCTACTGGTCTCTCCAGTGGAAAAAAAATACATTATTTTTATTCTGAGCAACTTAACCTTTTTGAGGTCTTGGCTTTGGGACCAAAGCCTCTACTGTTGACACCTTTTTTACAGCCTTGTTATTATCTTGCTTTCTGTACTCCTTTAATTATAAAACCATTGCTATATTTTTAGAAGATAATGTTAACACCATTATTGTGTGTAAGCCACCTACATTGCTAAAGGATTGCTTCTCTCTTAGGCGTGGGTACAGTCAGCACATTCAACTGTCTTTCTCTTTGTTAGCCGGACATCTCTAGCAACATTTCATGAAGGAAAACATAACATTTCCCATATGTCCATGGACATTGCGAGGGGACTGATGGTGACCTGTGGGACGGATCGTGTTGTCAAGGTAAGCCGGCCTGCTAGCATCTCAGCTGAGACAGAGCTGGCCTCGTGCTGTGAATGGGCTTCAGGGCATTTCTAATACCATTGCCATTTGCCTCTGCTTTTTATAATCAATCCATTGCCTGTTCAAAGCCCTGAATGACAAAGCAGATGTTTGTGATTTCCTAACCCTGGTGGGGACTCACTGTGGGTGGTGGTCCTGATGGTGTGGGCTAGGTGTCTCTTGGAACCTGTGGGTTCCGAGCTGGCCTGAAGGTTTCCCCTCCTGTCTGTCTTGAGTCTTTGTTAGTCTCTAGCCTTTCCTTTCTTCTTGGCTAATGTTCCTTTGCATCCTATCCTATTTGTGAGGAATAATCACATTTTTTAAGTTAAATCCATAGATCACAAAGCAGAAGTTGAAAGTAAATGTTTTATACTTAGTTGAGTTGTGAAACAAATAGTTTATATTCTTATACATTATAGTAAAACATTGTTTTCAGGATTCAAAATGCTACCTGTAAGTGTTGATGTTGTTGTTTGTTGTTTGGGGTGTGTGTTTGTTGTTTTCAGTACTAAACAACATTGCTTTATTTGTATATGATTCCTAAGGAGGTTTTCTAGCCAAAGAAGACAAAGCTGTCAGTACTGACTGTTGAAATTAGACCCCACGATAAGTGTTCCTTCTCCATCTGCCTTCCTTGTAGATATGGGATATGACTCCTGTGGTGGGCTGCAGCCTGGCGACTGGATTTTCTCCACACTGATCTCGGAACTGAGTGATGTCTGCTAAATGTTACGCACAGCAACCTCCATGAACGGAGACCCTCATGTAGCTCAACAGCCGCTGTCGTGTGAATGGACAGTAGCCACCTAAAAAAAAACAAATCAATATTTTTAAAAAGAAAAAAAAATCTATAGAAAGGTGTGTTTTGGGGTATTTGTGGAAATTATCTGTGGGGACTAACACCTAAAAGGTCTGTTCACCAAGGTCTCTTCACCAAGGGATTTCCTCGACAAAACTGCCTCATGAGCACTGAACCAGTGGGTAAAGAGGGGACAGCCAGCAAATGAAGGGTTTAGAAGGACATTTTTTGAACAAAAAAGGTTAGTGCTTAGAACTTCTTAAATGCAAACCCATGAGCACACATGGAGTCTCCTGAGAGGGTCCTTGGCCCCTGAGAGTACCCTGATACGCAGTCAGGAGTTGGGGGGAGAGCTGTCTGTCTTTCTTCAGGGGAGGTGGCCAGATGTAAGAAACCTAAGCTTGCCATACAGATGTTCTCTACAGCGAGTTGCTGATAAACTTCATCAAGGTACCTGTTCTGTCAGGTCATGTCCTAATCTGCTCTTGGGTTTGGCTCTCTGCAGTTGTTTCTGTCCCAGCCAGTGTCCCATGATGAACCTTTATAGCTGTCCTATAACAAGACAGCACACACTCGTCTCTTTCTCCCAAACCTGCTCTGTGGACAAAGCTTTCTTTTATGGTGCTGTTGTACAAGCCTCCTGACATTTTTTTCTTTGTAGCTAGTCATGACCCATGGCAAACTCAGCTACCACCATGGTGGTGATGGGTGCCAGCAGCCTGCTCCATGGAACAGCCCAGTCTTGCTAACTGATACATTTGTTTGCAGTCCCAAGACAAGCCCTTATGATATGGTAGCAATTTATGCCCCTCAGAAGAAGTACTCTGGAGCTATTATATTATGTTGAAGCTGTGACCAGTGTTACTCATGTGTCATAGGGAGAAATTGGTGACCCATTGCTAAAATTATCAGTCAGGTCTTGTATAGTAATCCCCTAACTTGTAAATTGCTTTCATAGCATTTAGAAAAGCTGTTGTATGAAATGTGTTGTCCAGTTTTTGACCAGATTACCAGGAGATGTTTACGTATGTTTATGTTGACAGAAAGTAGCACATGGACTATTCTGGTAGAACCTCGGGAGCCTACTGCTTTCCAGTAGGAAGGGCCAGCTGCTCTAAAGGGTAAATAGTGAGTACCCACGGCATCCGTGTGACTCTTGCTAATGGATATCAATTTAAAATCTCACTGTGGCACTGTGTTGGATTACATCGAGATCAGGGACATTCTGCCAGATAGAACTAAGGCTTTATCACTTTATCAACATGGTTTACAAGGAGGGAAAACTTATTAACAGGCAGTAAAGCTATGGTGCCCCAGCGGACAAAGACACAAATAATGAGGAAAGAAAAGGCAGCCAGGTATAATGGGCTCTGTATTTGCAGAGAGCTCTTGTCTTCAGAAATAAGACCAAAGGGTTTTGTTGCCCCCTTCTAAGTTTTATGTTATGTCACTTTAACTGGTGATCCTTCACCGGATTTTCCTTACGCTATACAAGATGTGTATTGCTGGAGTGCTTTGGACAAGAGAGCGGGTGACGTTTTAAAACCACAATGTAGAACGCTCTCCTCGCTCTGCATGTTTTAGCTCAGTCTGTGGTTCTGCCCATGCAAGGGAAATAGACCATGGTGGAGTCATTGCCCTGTGGAATAGTTCTGAGCCAGCAAGGATTTATTGTCCGAGAAGCATCTGTAAAATGTGACTTTTGGATATCTGTGGTAGATTGAACTTGAATGTTCTCTCTCTTTTTTAAAGCTTTCTGATGTAAAACCCTGTGCCCCATAGAGAGCATGTAGTTGGTTTGAGCCTTAAAAAAGAGGCTAATAGAAATCAAGGGGAGAAATTAGATTTAAGGAAGATTTACGGGGGAATCTTGGGAGGGAATGCAGGCTGTGTGAATGCACTTCACTCCTCACTTGGGCCTGTGGTCATGTCTCCTTTCAAAAATATATTTGCCAGGCTCCCCTGATGTGTCACCCGTCAGGTAGCAAAGGGGGTCATATTTTTTTATAGAGGGTGAAGGTTATATTCTCAAGTTTACTGACTGAAGGGACAACAAGGCTCATGCTTTTTGCCTTATTTGGACCCTGTTGCTAAACAGATCACTTAAGAGAGTTCCTTAAGTAACAGCTACTGTCCTTTCCATCCCAGAATTCTCAAGCTAATTTGTACAGACAAGGATCAAAAAGTAGAGGATGTTAGATAAGAGCCTCGAACTTAGATCTAGTATGTAAGAAAGTGATGCCAAGTCTTTACGCTCAACTCGTTCTTTAATGGTCCTTTATTAGTTGGTCCTAGTGATAGCAATAGGCCTGTACATTGGTAGAAACCACTTCTTACTCACTAGACTGTAATTGTTTCCCATGTCCCAGTCTTAACTTGCTGCCTAGTGGACAGCAATAGACACTGTTGCTGTAGACTATTGCTTTGTTCTCCCACACAGTGATTCAGTTTGTTAACATCTATATTTATTAAACTCATCAAAATTGATCAAACCCAAGAAGATATTTTTGAAAATCAGGGTTTCATTAAAAGTACTTTCTAATGTCTCCTAAATGACAAGAATCAAGTTACTGTTAATGAAAATGATCTGCTCATTCTAAATGGGTGGCCTAACAAATAAGTAATACACGCTGATTTCTGCAAGTGTCTGTTGCTTAATTGTTAATTGTGAGCAGATTATTGAATGCCTTGTCTATTTTCTGCAGTTTACTACACAATAACTCTTTGAGTAAGTTGAAGTTTAATTGTGCAGCAAATTTCTATCAGAGAACAATTTAAAGTATTTTACTCTGTAGCTTTTTTTTTTTTGACTTGGGAAGCAAAAGGTAATATTAAGTAATTCAATTTGTCCTTGTATAACATTGTTTCCATAGAGTAGGGTGCCCTGTGTATCCTAGAGACACTGCAAGTTTTTGTTCTTTCTACTTGTGGGTTCCATTTTTGTGGGCTTTTATTTTTTTGTTTGTTTGTCTTTGTTTTGAGAATACACATATAATAAAATATCCCTTGCTTGTTCTCCTGCTCCTTGATTTGTGTTGTTTTGTTTGCTCTGAACAGAGCTCAGGGCACATCTATGTTTATGTCACACTCACTTGGCCTCCTGTGTGCTCTGGGCGAGTTACCTGCATTATCTTTTTGAATTCTAGCATCACCCTTCAAGTTCATCTTCCACTTGCATTTTACAGACGATAAAATGAAGACCTGGTCTGTCTGTGTCTGTCCGTCCATGTGTCTGACTTAAGAGCAGGCACCTCTTCTGTGTACCCCGTCTGTCTTACAATGGTAACGTGTCATGCTGTTGCACGGGAGAGGAGGAGGATAAGTGTGGTCTCTACAGAAGCTTAGGAAATGTCACCAGTTAGTGTAGCTCAGGATAACTGCACAGAGCTGCATCAAGAAGAGACGTGCTGGTCCCCATCCCCTCTTCTGTGCTCACAGCTCAGCCTTGTGAGGTTACATGTGGGTGGTTCTAACCAGTCAGGCCACTGTGTGCTTCTCAAAACCAGATAGGACTCTTTCCTCTCAGCATCCAAATATTTTTATGATAGAATAGGAACTGGGTGTGATTACACACACCAGTAATTCCAACATTCGGAGGATTCAGGCAGAAGGATCTCAACTACACAGAAAACGTGAGGCCAAACTAGGCTGCATGAGATCCTGTCTCAGAAAACAAACAGTAAAGTAGGGTTCTACCAAATGATATAAAATACAGTGCTTTTAAAACAGTCTAGGGCTAGAGAGATGACTCAGTGGTTAAGAGCACTGACTGCTCTTCCAGAGGTCCTGAGTTCAAATCCCAGCAACCACATGGTGGCTCCCAGCCATATCTACCATGCAGAGAAAGCACCATTAAACTTATATTGTATATCTTTCCAATGTTTTCAATACGTGACTGAATTTCATTGTCGTGCATGCTAAGCCCAGTATTTTCTTGGCTCTTGCTGGAATTGTGTTGTCTGTAACTCCCTGAGATCTGCCTAGCAGTAGGGAAGAAAGTGTCATTGTAGGTGAAGGACTCCCATCATGACCGTTTCTCCCACAGTAGTCCTGGGAACACATGGAGAAAGGAAAGTTGACTCCACCCCATAGATCACATCTGCTCTGGACCTGAGGTGGGCACACCACAAATAACTCTAACCCCACTGTCTGCACTCACCAAGGCAGAGGTGTATGTGGCCTGGGGCAGGGGAGGTGGGTGGGTGTCAGCTGCAGCATAGTCTAACCTCTATAGTGCTATTTCGTTTTTGCATTGTGAAATTATATTTTTCATGTTTCTGATAACCATATTATCAGGAGGAAGAATGGAGCTGGAGAGACGGCTCTGCAGTTAAGGACAGAGATTTTCTAGTCTTGTGGAGGACCTGAGTTTGGTTCTCAGTACCCACATCAAGCTACTCAGAGAGAGCATGAGGTTGGTTTGAGCCTTTCAATGGGCTAATAGAAATCAAGGGGAAAATTTATACTTCAGGAAGAATTAGAAATCAAGGGAAAATTTAGATTTAAGGAAGAATTAGGGGAAGGAACCTTAGGAGGGAATGCAGGCTCTTTGAGTGCACTTCACTTGGGCCTGTGGTCACATCTCCTTTCAAAGCTGCACATGCCAGGCTCACCTTATGTAGCTAAAGTACTTTGTGCTCTTTCCAGTAAGCTAGTTACTGTTAATGAGAAGGATCTGCAGAAAGTCTGTTGTGCTCTTAAGCCATTGGAGTAAGAGGAATTGGAGAGCAGCTCCTAAAAGGGGGGTTGTCTTCGCAAAGCCACGACACTGAAGGGGGAAGAAAGGGAGAAGACGGAGCATGGTTGGGCAGAAACGTGTTTCTGGATTTACTGGTGTGAAACACTCCCCCACCACACACACACACACACACACACACACACACACACACTGTTATTGTTGAGGCAGTGACAGTCGGCAGACTCTATGGCACCAATGGTGACCTTTACCTTGGGATTTCCTGCCTCTCTTCCCAGTGCTGGGAGCTTGTGGTAAGCTCTTCCCATGCTGTCGAACGGCTACCCTTTAGGGCCATGTAGAACATCTCCTAACCTTTCCCCAGTAGTCCTGTTCCGATCCCAAGTAAATTCCAAATTGCAACTGTATACTGAAAACGTGGCGTATGTGTCCCAGGTGTGGTAATATTTACATATGATAAAAAAGTAATAATTACTGATAAGTAAAGTTGGGCAGGCTTGCAGACATAAACCTGAACACCAAGCCCGTCAGCTGTTCCTTCAAGAATATCCCAGCACGGGCCACCAAACAGTGTCTATCCCTGTGTTTCGGGCCACCGCCTTCCTGGTTGTAATCAGTATCCCCACTCCTGTCAGCCTGCTGTCAGAGCTGGTATAGCATGACTCAAGTCATGCTTGTCTGTAAGCCCAACTCACAACTCTTTTTTTTTTTTTTTTGTATTTTCGAGACAGGGTTTCTCTGTGTAGTCCTGGCTGTCCTGGAACTCACTCTGTAGACCAGGCTGGCCTCGAACTCAGAAATCCACCTGCCTCTGCTTCCCAAGTGCTGGGATTAAAGGCGTGCGCCACCACCGCCCGGCCCAGCTCACAACTCTTGCCCCATCACAGTGGAAGTTCTAAAATGCTCTCATTGTCCTCACCCCTCGGATCTGTTACGGCCTCTTAATTCTTATCCAGCCACACTTCTATCTTTGTCATCTCTCTAGCTCATACAATGTTTATTGATTGGTTGATTGATTAATTGGCAGGGGAAACATGTGGGTGCCAAACTTGGCCAGAGGAGCATGTTTCCTCCGTCTCATGTGAGGTCCTAGGGGTCGAACTCGGGTCCTCAGGCGTAGCAGTGACTGCCTGACCCACTGAGCCATCTTGTCAGCCCCTCCAGGCTCTATTATTAGAGAATTTGTGGGTAACTTTATGAGCGGATTGTCAGGCACGGTGATGGTATTTAGCTGATGTTTTGAGGTTGTGGTTCAGCAGTAGAGCACTGCCTGGCAAGTGCAGAGCCGAGTTCAATCTCCAGAGAGTGCAGAATGGATGGAGAGAAACCCTTGCTGCACACCGACCCCTACCTACCTGATGAGTTGATCCATAAAGCACAACAGTCCATCTTCTTCAAAGTAAGAGTGCTTGCTGATCCAGCTTGTGCTGGTCAGCTGCTCTGTGTGTAAGTGAAAAGCAAGTGCTGGGCAGTGGTGGTGGTGGCGCACGCCTTTAATCCCAGCACGCGGATTTCTGAGTTCGAGGCCAGCCTGGTCTACAGAGTGAGTTCCAGGACAGCCAGGACTACCCAGAGAAACCCTGTCTTGGCGGGGGGGGGGGGGGGGGGGGGGGGTGGGGGGGGGAAATGTATGAGCTGGAGAGATGGCTCAGCAGTTAAGAGCACTGACTGCTCTTCCGAAAGTTCTGAGTTCAAATCCCAGCAACCACATGGTGGCTCACAACCATGAGATCTTACATTCTCTTCTGGTGTGTCTGAAGACAGCTACAGTGTACTTATACACAATAATAAATATTAAAAAAGAAAAAAGAAAAAAGCAAGTGGTGTGAATTCGCTCAGAGTGAGCCTGGAGTGGGAGCGTTAGGAGGCCCTTTCCCCTCAGCTCTCTTTACACCACCACCCTTCCCTGGCAAGCTGCTGACAATCAAAGACTGGCAATGATATAAGAAGACTGTAAAGGTGGGGCCATTGAGGCTGTGGTAAGCCACAGAGGCCACCGTGAGGTGTTGGTCGTCATAAAACAGCAGAGTCTCCTCTGGGGGTTGGGAGGAGCCTTCCTCCCACGAGACTGTGCGAGCCTGCCCTCAGTTTATGCTCTTGTGGATGCTGTTGTAGTTCCTAAGCTATTTCCACAGAATTTTAGACCTTCCTCCTATGAAGTGGCGATATCTCTTGTCTTCCCCTTAAAACTGAGCCCACTTAGTGAACTTCAGTGACTCACTAGACCAGCCTTGGTAACTGTCTGGGAAACTGGTAAAAGGTAAAACTATGTGGTTCTGAGGCCAGGTCAGAAAATGGCACACAGTTCACATCTGTCTGTAGGAAAACAGCTCCAGCTGGCAGCCGATGTGAGTACCCCATCCTGGACATCCAGCACAGCTGCTTTTTGGTTGCCATAGATGCAGCCAACAACATCTGGAACATCATGAGATGCTAAAAACATGCACTGCTATGGGACCCTGCTCTCAGATTCCTGACCCACAAAATTGTGGACAAGAAAACAGACTTTTAAAGTCAGAATGTTAGTGTGCTTTGCTATACTGCTGAAGTGTCCTGACACATGAAGCCCCAGTCTCCAAGTTCCTCATCAGATTCCCAGCATGCACTCCCATTTTCTCCTTCAACTCCTTCCCTCTACCGTCCCAAGACTAATTTTTTCTTTTAGCCGTATTGATTCTGGTTTTGAGCCAACAGGCATGGGATAACTACATATTGCTATATTAACTGAATATAGAGGTACTGGAGTTGTACAGTGTTTTATAAATTATGCATGGTGATGAGAGCAGTCAGAAAAGCTTCAAGTTACTGAATTTTCCGCAGTGAAACAACTGTCGGTAGACAAGTGATTTTTGTCTTAGAAGCGTGTGTTTTTGTTGACAATGCAGTTCTCTGGTTGAAAAAGCCTTGAGCACAAAGTGAAGCTCCCGCTGTGGTGAGCTGACATTCTTGCAGAGGGAAAGAGTGACCCAACAAATAGGTAATGTGTACAGAGTGCCAGAAAGTAATAAGTGGGAGGAAGCAAACAGAAAGCATCTGGAGATGGAGGGTGGATGGGCGTGTGTGGTAGGAGGCAGCTTGCCAAGTTAGACTGTGGTCAGAGGGACACATGTACATAGATTTTAAAGCAGGAGAGAGCAAAGCCAGAAACAAGGAATGCGGTCCAGGGAAGAGAAAACAGTTCACGTGTGTTCAGCCTGCTCCCAACGTGCATGCGGGCATCGAGCTATGGCTCCCAGTGTGCATGTGGGCATCGAGCTATGGCTCCCAACGTGCATGTGGGCATCGAGCTATGAATTGAGCCCAGCACAAAGTTATAAACATACTTAAAACACTGGTTTTTTTTTTCTTTTTTTCTTAACAATTTAAAATATTTCATTGCAAACTTCTCATGCATGAACTTGGTTCCGGCAGTGTTGTGATGTGATGTCAAAAGACCAGACACACCTAGTAGAGCAAGTGATCCAGGCCCTCACAGCAAGCTTTGTGTGTCTGGAGAAAAGCAATGATCTAGAGTGTGTATAGCCAAAGAAGTGATGGGGTGCCTTTCTAGAACCCACGAGAGTCCAGGGCAGTGGTGTGGGGTGGGGGGGAGGCCAAGGGGTGTCCATTGTTCAGGGACACTGCAAAGCCCATTGCCTTTCCCAAGCATAAGAAACCTGTTCTATGTCAGAAGGTCTTGGGTGCCAGGCCAACATGGCTTTTCTTGTGCATTGTGATTACATCACTCTGGCAATTGCTCCACCCGGTTTATAAGGTACAAATGGAGGGTGCTGAAGAGGCTGAGGGGTGGCCCTGGGGAGTCAAGGATAGGATGGCAAAGGAAGCGTGAGAGAATCATGTGTTAGGGATACTTGCGCATGGCTTCCTGGTGCAGTGGATAAAACATAGGGGAGAAATCAGATGTCAAAGACAACCACAAGATTTGACCTGAGAAACAGCGAGATGAGTTGGAGAGTCACTGGAGACAGAATGGAGCTGTAGCTTCCAGCCAGTCCACAAAGAGCAGGAGCATAAAGACCAGCCTAGGACTAGGCCGAGATGGAAGACTAGGTGGACAGAAACATTGATGGTTCAGTGGATCTCTTCAGGAAACGGGACTTATGCTGAACGGAAGTCCTAGAGGCAATTAGGGTCTTCTCTTTGCCGATTTCTTGATGCACACACAGTGCATAGATGATAGGTGTCTTCTTCATGCAGGTATTGAACCTCCCTCGAACAGGTGTGTTTCAGAATTTGTTGGGTCTGGCTTTTCTTAATAGAGTTTAAATAAAGCCATGTGTTCTTATGGTTCCAGTCTCCCCTGGTAATTTATAGGTTTAGGAAGCAGGTAACAGTCTTAAGTTCCATGGGTGATGTTGGCCAGGTGGTAGTGTCTACGAATACAATGCACAGTTAACTTGCACTAATCATTTGTACTTAGTGCTGGGGGGTGGGGGGCAGCCCCCGTGTGTGTGTGTGTGGGGGGGGGTTCTTGTTTCTTCTTGAGGCAGTGGAGGAGGAAGAGTGTCAGTGTTGGTGGGGGTAAGACTTTGTCTTAGGAGATATTTAGGGTTGCTCTATAATAAAAAGTTTACTTGTCTAAGTTACTATGCTATTGTAGCTGACCTGCCTTCTGTGATCCTCTGAGACCAGAAACTGCAGTTTCTGGCACTTAGCACCTCATCCTGAAACAACAGGAGATTAAGTAAAGGGTTAATGGCTAGAGCCTTTTCCCTATTGTCCAGAAGCCTCTTGCTTGTCAGGCTAGGGGGAAGTTTGGAGCAATAAACGTCTATTGAACCAGGAGAAGAGAATAACGCTCACAGAAGGAAAAACTTTTACAGAAGCGAATATGCATAATCTCACATTAGTTCACATACAGATTCATGCATGCCCATTTATATATTTCCATTCAAACCCAGTTGGGCCTAGCTTGCATGCTTTCTCACATACTTAAACACACACATGCATACATTCTCACAATTACATCCATACTTGTATGTGCATATGGAGCAAAAGACTG
>JADRCC010106186.1:0-13656 GCA_019843855.1 Hylomyscus alleni
TTTTTTTTTGGTTTTTCGAGACAGGGTTTCTCTGTGTAGCCCTGGCTATCCTGGAACTCACTCTGTAGACCAGGCTGGCCTTGAACTCAGAAATCCGCCTGCCTCTGCCTCCCAAGTGCTGGGATTAAAGGCGTGCGCCACCACCTTGCAGCCTCTTGGGACGAACAACAATATGGGCTGACCAATACCCTCAGAACTCCCAGGGACTAAACCACCAACCAAGGACTATACATGGTGAGACTGATTGTTCTGGCAGCATGTGTATAGTAGAGGATTGCAAAGTCGGTCATCAATGGGAGGAGAGCCCCTTGGCCCTGTGAAGGTTCTATGCCCCAGTGTAGGGGAATGACAGGGCTGATAAGTGGGAGAGGATGGGGTGGCGGGCATGGGGAGGGGGGAGGCAACAGGGGTTTGTTCTTGTTGTTTTTGATTGTTCATTAAATATTATTTAGAAAATAAAAATATATATAAAAAATTGTAAATAGCTTCCAAATTAGCATTTCACTTTCACTTCTTATACAAAGTGACATTCCCATGGAGGAAGATTTTATTTAATAAAAATTATAAAATGTGAAAAAAACAAAAAAAACAAATGGTGCTAGTTCAACTGGCGGTCAACATGTAGAAGAATGCAAATTGATCCATTCTTATCTCCCTATACAAAACTCAAGTCCAAGTGGATCAAGGACCTTCATATAAAACCAGATACACTGAATCTAGTAGAAGAGAAAGTGGGGAAAAGTCTTGAACACATGGGCACAGGGGAAAAGTTCCTGAGCAGAACACCAATGGCCTATGTTCTAAAATCAAGAATGGACAAAATTGCAAAGCTTCTGTAAGGCAAAGGACACTGTCAATAGGACAAAATGGCAACCAACAGATTGGGAAAAGATCTTTACCAATCCTGTATCTGATAGAGGGCTAATATCCAATATATACAAAGAACTCAAGAAGGTAGACACCAGAAAACCAAATAACCCTATTAAAAATGGGGGAACAGTGCTAAACAAAGAATTCTCAACTGAGAAAACTCTAAGGGCTCAGAAGCACCTAAAAAATGTTCAGCATCTCCAGTCATCAGGGAAATGCAAATCAAAACGACCCTGAGATTCCACCCCACACCAGTCAGAATGGCTAAGATCAAAAACTCAGGTGACAGAAGATGCTGGAGAGGTTGTGGAGAAAGAGGAACACTCCTCCATTGCTGGTGGGGTTGCAAGCTGGTACAACCACTCTGGAAATCAGTCTGGCAGTTCCTCAGAAAATTGAGGGCCCAGCTATACAACTCCTGGGCATATACCCAGAAGATGCTTCAACATGTAATAAGGACACATGCTCCACTATGTTCATAGCAGACATATTTATAATAACCAGAACCTAGAAAGAACCCAGATGTCCCTCAACAGAGGAATGAATATAGAAAATGTGGTACATTTACATAATGGAATACTACTCAGTCATTAAAAACAATGACTTTATGAAATTCACAGGCAAATGGATGGAACTTGAGAATCATCCTGAGTGAGGTGAGTCACAAAGGAACAAATACAGTATGTACTCATTGATAAGTGGATGTTAGCCCAAAAGTTCGAAATACCTAAAATTCAATCCACAGACCATAAGAGCCTAAGAAGAAGGAAAACCAAAATGTGGATGCTTCAGTGCTTTTTATAAGGGTGAACAAAATACTCACAGGAGGAAATATGGAAACAAAATGTGGAGCAGAGACTGAAGGAAAGGCCATCCAGAGACTGCCCCACCTGAGGATCCATCCCATATACAGTCAAAAAACCTGCACGTTATTGTGGATGCTGGGAAGTGCTTGCTGATAGAAGCCCAATATGGCTGTCTCCTGAGAGGCTCTGCCAGAGCCTGAAAAATACAGAGGAGAAAGCTTGCAGCCAAACATTGAACTGGGCTCAGGGGTCTCTGATGGAGGACTTGGAGAAAGGACTGAAGGAGCTGAGGGGGTTTACAGCCCCATTGAGGGAGCAACAGTATCAACAGGCCAGATGCCCCAGGGCTGCCAGGGACTGGACCACCAACCGAAGAATACACATGGAGCGAATCATGGCGCAGGCCAAATATGTGGCAGAAGATGGCCTGTTGGACATCAGTGAGAAGAGAGGCCCTCTGGCCTGAGGGTGTTCAATGCCCCAGTGTAGGGTAGGGGAATGCCAGGGCGGGTGGATGGGAGTGCATGGGCCAGGGAGCACCCTCATAGAGGCAGGGGGAGGGGCGATTGGATAGGGAGTTTCTGAAGGGGATACCTGGAAAGGGGGAAACATTTGAAGTGTAAATAAAGAAAATATCCAAGAAAACAACAACAACAACAACAAAAGCATCATGAATTTTGTAGGCAAATGGATGGAACTGGAGAATATCATCCTGAGTGAGGTACTCCAGTCCCTAAAGGACATGTACGGTATGTCCTCACTTATAAGTGGATATTAGCCATAAAATACAGGTAACCATGCTACATTCCACTGACCCAAAGAAGCTAAACAAGAAGGAAAGCCCAAGTGAGGAAGCTTGAATCTCACTTAGAAGTGGGAATAAAATAGTCATAAGAGGCAGATCTGGAGAGAGGGAACTTAGAGGGAGGGAAATGGGGAGGAGAACAGGGAGTTCAGGGTGAGGTATGAGGAAGGACAGAAGAGATTGCTAGAAAATTGCATGAAAATGAATGGAAATCTGAAACTGATGGGGGTGAGGAGGTGGGGGAGCATTTCCAGGATGAGACAGAGACCTGGAATAAGGAAGGCACCTAAGAAACAATGTGGGTGGCTTTAGCTGTGACTCACAACACTTGCAGTATGGAACCTGAAGAGGCCACTACTTGTAGCCAAGCAGGAACCCCAATGGTGCCATAGAGATGACACCAATCCACCCAGAAAACATTCAACTCAAAATTTATCCTGTCTGCAAGAAATGTGGGCATGAGGGATGGAACAGAGTCTGAAGGGATAGCCAACCAAATTGAGATCCATCCCACCGGCAAATACCAATCCCTGACACTACTAATGAGATTCTGCTATGTATCTAGACAGGAGCATGTCCTCCTATGAAAGGCTTCACTCAGCAGCTGATTCAGGCAGATACAGACACTTGAAGCCAAACAGTGAATGGTGCTTGGAGACTCTTGTATAAGAACAGGAAGAAGGATTGCGGGCCTCAAAGGGGATAGAAACTTCACAGGAAGACCAACAGTGTCAACTAATCTGAACCCTTGGGGCTCTCAGAGTCTGAACCACCAACTGAAGGATATACACAAACTGGTTCTAGGCCTCCCCACCTACATGTAGTAGATATGGGTCTTGGTCTTCATGTGCATGCCAAACAACTGGAACAAAAGCTGTTGTCTGTATGTGGGGTATGTTCTTCTAGCTGGGCTGTCTTGTTTGGCCTCAGTGGAAGAGTACATGCCTATCCTATCCTAGAAGATAATTAAAGTGCCAGGATGTGGGGATACCCAGGAGGGCCCACGTACCTAGAGGAAAATGGTAAGGAGTATGGGGGAAGGATTGTGGGAGGGAGTGACTGGGAGGGGGTAGTGAGTGCAAAGTAAAGTGAATAAATAAAAAAGTAATATTAAATCTAAAAAATAAAGTAATTCAGCCTATGGGTTCTTTGTAGCCTAGAATTCCTTTACCTTCTCTACTACCCAGAGATTGGCCTATAATCGTTACTGATTTAATTTTTTTCTTTTACTCTTCCCTTTCAAAAAAAAAAAGACAGAAAAATTTTGCTTTTACTGTGCCCATGTATAATAATACTAAAGCTGTGAAGAGGTATCACCAGAATGTTCTTCCTCAGAGAATGTTAAATTGTCCAATGCTATGTCAATATGTTGTGCAGCAACCATTAGAAATAATTTGTAAACTATTACCTCTGTCCATTATTTACCATTACATGGATGATATTTTACTGGCTGATTCTGATACAGATACCTTAGAAAATATGTTTAATGAAACACAAAAGATTTTGTCTTACTGGGAACTACAGATTGCACCTGAAAAAATAGAAAAGGGAAATTCTATAAATTATTTAGGATTTAAAGTGAGTCAACAAAATTTTCAACCTCAAAAGGTTCAGATTAGAAGCAATAAATTAAAACTCCTAATGATTTTTAAAAATTATTGGGAGATATGTTTATGCCCTAATATTGGATTAACTACTTTAGAGTTAAGTCTTTGATTCAGTCCCTGCAAGGTGATCAAATTTAAAGTGTCCACAAAATTTTTGAAGCAGAAAAGGAATTGGCACAGGTAGAACAGAGATTACGAGATGTCTATGTGGACAAATTAGATCTGTATTGACTGTATTTAAGTTATATTATACTCCATTCATTCTCCTACTGAAATAATTTTGCAAAGAGAAGATAATAATTTAGAGTGGATTTTCCAATTCAAATTAAAAACCTAAATATAAAAGGTTTCTGAATTATTAAAGGCAAAATATGACTTCATCAATTAACAGAATTTGATCCAGCAGAGATTGTAGTTCCATATACACAGGCTCAAATTACACAATAATGGATGATTGATAAATGGCAGAAAGCTTGCAGTGATTTCTTGGGCGAAATTAACAATAAATCTCCCCAAAGCACAAGACCTCAATTTATAAAAAAGACAAATAGATTCTCCCATGGATAGTTAAAAAACTACCAGTCCCTTCCACTTTGTTCCTGAGCCCCAGAGCAGAGTCTGTGCTGTGGATTCCCACCCACTTGGTCCACACTCAGACACAGCCTGACTCCCAGGAGTTCTGAAAGATCCAAGATCACAAGTGAGGCATAAACCCCTGCCCCAATACCTGGCCTAACTGGGACTCCCCAGGACCAGAGGATGCCAGAACCTCACCCACCCAGAGACACACATTTCTTCTGGTTTGCACCTATGCCCAGAAGGCATAGGTGGGCTCTTTCCCACCCCATCAGCCTACACCCAGACACAGCTTGACCCCAGGAGTTCTGACACATCCAGATCACAGGATCACAGACAGGATCACAGACAGGATCACAGACTTACAGAAGGCACAGGGTCCAGTGAAAGACAGCAAGACTAACACTAGAGATAACTAGATGGTGGGAGGAAAGCCCAAGAACATAAGTAACAGAAATCAATACTACTTGGCAACATCAGAACTCAGTTCTCTCCACCACAGCAAGCCCTGGATACCCCCAACCCACATGAAAAGCAAGATTCTGATCTAAAATTCCATCTCATAAAGGTAATAGAGGACTTTAAGAAGGACATAAATAACTTGCTTAAAGAAATACCGGAGAACACAGATAAACGAGTAGTAGCCGTTAAAAGAGCAAACACATAAATCTCTTAGCAGTTTTACAAAGACTCAAGAGTTGCTGGCAGCTTATCTTACAGGAATTTATAATGAGTTCCTGAATGGGAGCACAAAGTGGAGTTTTCCTTAGCTATCACATCATGCTGGGTTTTATTTTTGCTTTGGTCCAGTGTTTCCTCCCTGAAGTGGAAATTTAAGGGATTTTTGGAAAATCAGTTGTGTTGGATGGTGTTTTGTTGGGGAAAACATGTGAAGGAATGAAACAGACATAGGTGAAAGAGTAAAGCAGACTCATGAAGGAATGCTTCACTGAGGCAGACACAAGAACAAGGATGTTCTGCTAAAGCAAGCACATGAAAGGACATGTGATGAAGGATTCCTTGCTAAGGACACACATGTATTGGTCTGTCCTATATTGTAGAATTGAGCTACATTTGTTGTGAATCCATAAAAAGAAGTGAAGCAAAAAAACTTCTAGTGCCTCAGTTTCTTGCCACTTCAGAGCACTCAGATTGATAGGCAAAGTGATGTCAGATGAGATAGACTCACATGCTGAGGCAAGAGACATGATGAAGCAAGGCCTGTGGAAGACACATGATATTTGGAGGTAGTATAAAAAGGACTCGAGGGACAGTGACCAAGTCTGAGCTAGGCTTGTTCATAGAGCTAGTTGTGCAACGATTGTTGTTTTAACGAACCATTTCTGAAAACATCCACTTTGCCCATATCCTTTTTCCCTCCATTACTTCTGGTGGGTGATTGGCTAAAAGGGAGGTTAAAGTGTTTAATAACCATCATTAAAAAATAACTTTGCAAAAATGAAAGTTACACCTCCCTTTTGGAATGCAATGTATATTCTGTAACATTTTATAATGTTCTGTTTCATTTTGATTTTTACAGGAGTTTAGAGTTAAAATATTACCCCAAATCTCAGAAGAGACTGGAATTTTAAACTGTTTTGAGAATGAAAGACAGTGTGGACTTTCGAAGATGGACTGAGTACATTTTTCAACGTGGTGTGCCTACAGCCCATGCGAAGCAAAAGAATGGAATGTGATGGTTTGAAGAGAATGAACCCATAGGCTCCTATGTTTGAATTCTTTGTTCTCAGTTGTTGAATTTGGGGAGGAGGTGTGGCCTTGTTGGAGGCCCAGGTTCATTCCCCACCCTCAAAACCTATTTTATTGAAAATAGGTTCTGTCATAAACTACGTCCTATAGAGTTTCTCCTCCATCCACTTCTCTAGCTCCACCAACATACCCTCTCTCCCAGAAGCACTTCTTCATTTAATCTTCAGAAAAGTTTAAGACTCTAAGAGACAGCAGCTAGAGAGGACAAATAAAATACAAGAAGTCAAAGTGAAAGTCTCATATCAAGGCAACTCAGTAGGAGGAAAGAAGTATATCAGGATGTATATCAGGATGTAATGCTATCAGCTACTTCTTCAGTAGCATGCCTGTCTGTGTGCCACCTCACTTCCCTTCATGATGCAAATGGACCAACCCTCTGAAACTATAAGCAAGTCCCAACTTCTATGATTTACTCTGATCATACTGTCTCTTCACAATTCCATGCAATTGTTTCTCAGGGTCTTGGTGCCTACTGTGTTGCCCAGGCTGTCTTCAATGTCTCAGGATCAAACCTTTCTTCAACCTCTCAAGTAGCTCTGATTACACGTACATGTCAAACAAGTACGTGGCTGCTTGTTTGACATTTATACCAATACTAGATGGTGTCAATACCTGAATCTTCACAATAATTTGTAAACTGAGTGGAATTTAATCTTCTAACCTTGTTTTTCTTTTTTCAAGAGTAAGTTTGGCTCCTCTATATCCTTTGCATTTCCACATGGATTCTGGAATCTCTGTCTCTGGTTTTCACAAAAACTTTCTTAGGCTTTTGATTGATACAATATTCTATCTATGGATAAATTTGGAAAGAATGTATAGTTTAACTATTTGAACTCTGCTAACAATTAAACAAAGTGCATCTCTCCAAATTTCCTAGCTTTTACTTTTTTCCTCAGCCACAATTTGTAATGTTCATTAAGTAAGTATTTTTAACTCTGTTAAATATATATGCAAGTATTTCATATTTTGCTTATAATATTGAGACAGTGGTCTTTTTTCTTTCTTCTTTTTATTTATTTTATTTTTTATTAGATATTTTCTTTATTTATATTTCAAATGTTATCCCCTTTCCTGGTTTTCCCCCTCCTAGAAACCCCATATCCCACCCTGCCTTCCCCTGCTTCTATGAGGGTGTTCCTTCACTCACCCACTCACTCCCACCTCCCTACCCTCGATTCTCCTACACTGGGCCATCTATCGAGCCTTCACAGGAACAAAGACTTCTCCTCTCATTGATGCCTGACAAGGCTGTCCTCTGCTACATATGCAGCTGGAGTCATGTGTACTCCTTGGTTGACAGCTTAGTCCCTGGGAGCTCTGGGGGATCTGGTTGGTTGATATTGTTGTTCTTCCTATGGGATTGCAAACCCCTTCAACTCCTCCAGTTCTTTCTCTAACTCATCTATTGGGGACCCTGAACTCAGTTCAATGATTGGCTGTGAGCATCTGCCTCTGTATTTGTAAGGCTCAGGCTCCTGTCAGCATGCACTTCTCAGTTTCCACAATAGTGTCTAGGTTTGGTAACGATATGGGACGAATTCCCAGGTGGGACAGTCTCTGGATGACTCTTCCTTCAGTCTCTGCTCTACACTTTATCTCCATATTTGCTCCTTTGAGTATTTTGTTTTCCTTCTAAGAAGGACTGAAGCATCCACACTTTGGTCTTCCTTCTTCTTGAGCTTCATGTGGTCTGTGAATTGTATCTTGAGTATTTGGTGCTTTGGGGCTAATATTCACTTATCAGTGAGTGCATAACATGTGTGTTCTTTTTCTAGTTCCATCCGATTTGCCTAAGAATTTCATGAAGTCATTGTTTTTTTTTGCATTCAACAAAGAATTTTATTTTAATTATTCACAAAACAATATTACAATATTTTATAAAAATATTAAGTTTTAGGTTGCCATTATTTATTTAAAAAAGTGTTTGTGCTAGATGGCTGCTTTTACCAACTTTCATTTTTGCTAAGAGTGTTAAAGTTCCATGTTAAGACAATAGAGGTGAAAGCTGTTGAAAAAAAAAAACTTCAAATGTACAAAACTGTTTCTTTTTCTTGATCATTAAAAAAACATAACAATTTAAACTGAAAACATATTAAGTTAGTGTTGCATCCTTACTCTATAATTTTTATTATAAGGAGCTGCTCCATTTAGTTAAAATCTAAAGTGTTTAGTTAAAATCTAAAATATTGATGGTGTTCATCAATATTTCTGCCTTATTTTTCTGATCAGCATTAGTACATAAATACAAATTTATTACCCTTTAATGAATGCTTAGATAAACTGTAATACCATAGTTCACATGAAGCCCTTTTTAAAAACACTCATGTCACAAACTGTGACATGATATCAGGGCAATAGGACCCAGTCTTCTCAGGAGACCCTCTTGGTAGAGGATTTAGTACTGAATAGGTTAAGCAAAAGAAAAACAAATACAACTTTTAATACCAGAACTTTTGCCAACTTGCATGAAGTTCATTTGTCACATTTAAAAAGGTTTAAATTTGAACATGTTTACCATGGTACATTTTTACATTTACTGATGGTAGTTTAAAATTATATTCTGAAAGTAAAAGAACTTGATATAATACCTTAAAGTATAATTATAAAATAAAGCATTTTAAAACATAAAAATTAGAGTTTAATTTCATTTAGCAGACTCCATTTTTCTCTTGCTAGATCCTTAAACTGTTAACACTACTCAGTTCAAATTAATATTTCATAATTTCTGAATTAGAAAAACTCTTATTTTAAATACTTTACATCTGGACTTTGAATGGGGAAAATTACCTCATTCCCCTTATATTATGGTTATTCAAAGTAAGTATTCTTCCTCAAATTAATTACATTATAAAAGGAAAATATGATATCCATCAAGTATATTTGAAATGTAAGTAAAGTTTCCAACAGGGATTTTAAACTTGGTGTTCTAAAAGGTTCTGTATAAAAGCTGGGCCACTGAAATTAGGGTAAAGCCTTATCTTCACTATTTTGAGGAGGTAAAACTTATTTAGTGTATATGATAAGAAAATTAGTTTTACAATCATACTTTATAACTTTTAAAGTCTAAGAAAACAACTAATGAGGAGTTCTGAGTGCCAGAAAGCCATGTTGTCACTCCACAACACCAACATTAAACATTCCATCCCATCCCAATACCCGTGGAACTTTCACATTTCTTCTCTCATATTTCTTTAAATACATTTTCTTCTCTCTTATTCTATACTTGATACAAGCAAAGTGCATTCAAGTCCCTGATCTAGTTATGTTTTCTATTTGTAGAGCCAATAACCATAAAAACATACTAGCAACATCTCATAGTATTCTATTTATTTTTAAAAATTGACTGCTTAAATATTAGGTTTGGTTTTTATTTTATGCTATGCAAATATTTTTAAAACCTTTTAAGATTTTTCCCTTGGACTGGATAGAATAATTTCAACTGTATATAACCTTTAAAAAAATCAATACATCCTTGTAAAAGATTAATCTACTTTCTGGTTACCTTCATTATTCAAAGCTGAACAATTCAAGACATGATTGATATGAAAATTTTGGTTTTTTTTCTTTCCAGTTCTATGGACAAAGTGTGAACATATTGTATTACTCTTCTAAAGTCCATGGCTGGAAGTCATTGTTTTTAATACCTGAATAGTACTCCATTGTGTAAATGTACCACATTTTCTGTATCCATTCCTTTGTTGAAGGACATCTGGGTTATTTCCAGCTTCAGGCTGTTATAAATATGTCTGCTATGAACATAGTGGAGCATGTATCCTTATTACATGTTGGAGCATCTTCTGACCAGGAGTGGTATAACTGGGTCCTCAGGTACTACTATAAGACAGGTAGTCTTAAAACAACAACTTTTCATTCACCATGGGTAATATCAAAGCATGGGTATAACAAAGCACCAGTCTCTTTATATCAGTCTGCTACCCTATAGATATGATAAACTCTTAATACTTAGCAACTAATATGATGTCTCATATTTTAGACATGGGTGATACCATCTCTAGTATTATTAATGTTCTTGTTATTTAGTTATGAGGCTCAAATCTATAGCTTTTAACATGCTAGTCAAGTATTCAGTGAACAGACCTCTGACATTATTATATTTTAGTCCTAAGCACTGGTCTTTTTCCATGTGGATATCATGTAGTAGTTTTATTCTAATGTATTATAAAGACAGGTGAAAATAGAAGCCATTCCACAAACTTTTTAATGTAGTATTCATAATGACCAGTCTCAAATGAACAGAATAGTGATTCTCAGTCAGGAATTATTTTTCCCCTGGTCTCTCTCTCTCATACATTCTTTTTTTAAAATTTGGTCAGAGACATTTCACTGTTGCCAATTATTTTGTGATCTCCATATTCAGTTATGTGAACCCATATTGAGTCATGACCCACAGCATAAGAAGGTGGACTGAAAAGTGTATGACAGCTCATGAATGATTACCAATTATCCAGATCATAATGGCAAAAAGTTTGAACTTTAAAAATTTTTCCTTAGATTCAGGTACACACAGAAATGCTCACTACACGGGTAAACACCCTGATGTGAGTATGTGCGTTACAAAACAAAAATCATTCAAATTTCACATAAATTTCACCTTTTATCTGTATGTCTTTCATTATTTGTTTGAACCATCCCATGGAACTACTGATGTGAAGTCTTCCACATTGCAAACAATAGGCAATAAATCTGATAATTCCAGGTGACAAATTTCTTCCTAGTGCTATTAATCTCTAATAGCTATATGAAAGTCATGCCATGGAATCAAGTTTCTGGGAAAGGGCTGATATAGGCACTATATGAATGAGAATAAAGGTTAAAACATTCTGGGCTCAGACCCCAGTTACTCCCCGCACCTCTGTCTCTTCCAGAGAAAGCAGATCTCCTAGGAGTGCTGATGCACCAAATATCACAGTTGAGACCACCACTGCTGCCCGAGTGAGACATTCCCAGAGCCCACATGCCCTAGGAACTATGGAGCAGCCAGGGACAAGATTCTTCCGGTTTCCATCTATGGCCTGGGTTGACCCTGTGCCACAAATACCTGGACCCCATTCCATCCCCACACCTCAGTCCCACCAAGAGAGAGCAGATCTTGCAGTATTGTTCACACACCAAAGATCACAGGAGTATTGACACACCAAAGTCAACAGGAGGGACAAGCTCCAGTCAGAGACAGCAAAAGCAGCTAACACTAGAGATAACCAGATGGCAAGAGGCAAGCACAACAACATAAGTAACAAAAACCAAGGCTACCTGACATCATCAGAACCCAGTTCTTCTACCACAGCAAGCCCTGGATACACCAACACATTTGAAAAGTAAGATTTTGATTTAAAATCATATCTCATGATGATAATAGAGGACTTTAAGAGAAGCATAAATAACTCCCTTAAAGAAATACAGAGCACAGGTAAACAGATAGAAGCTCTTAAAGAGGAAATACATAAGTCCCTTAAGGAATTACAGGGAAACACAACCAGACAGGTGAAAGAATTGAACAAAACCATCCAGGGTCTTAAATTGTGAATAGAAACAATAAAGAAATCACAAAGGGAGACAACCCTGGACATAGAAAACCTAGGAAAGAGATCAGGAGTCATAGATGCAAGCATCACCAACAGAATACAAGAGATAGAAGAGAGAATCTCAGGTGCAGAAGACACCATAGAAAACATTGACACAACAGGCAAAGAAAATGCAAAAAGCAAAAAGCTCCTAACCCAAAACATCCAGAAAATCCAGGACACAATGAGAAGATCAAACCTAAGGATAATAGGTATAGAAGAGAGTAAAGATTTCCAACTCAAAGGGCTAGTAAATAACTTCAAAATTACAGAAGAAAACTTCCCTAACCTAAAAAAGAGATGCCGATGAACATATAAGAAGCCTACAGAACTCCAAGTAAATTGGGCCAGAGAAAAAATTCCTCCCATCACATAATAATCAAAACAACAAATGCATAAAACAGAGAAAGAATATTAAAAGCAGTAAGGGGAAAAGGTCAAGTAACAAATAAAGGCAGACCTATCAGAATTATACCACACTTATGGCCAGAGACTCTAAAAGCCAGAGCAGATCCTGGGCAGATGTCATCCAATCCATAAGGGAACACAAATGCCAGCCCAGGTTATTATATCCAGCAAAACTATCAATTACCATAGATGGAGAAAACAAAGTACTCCATGAAAAAAACAAATTTACACAATATCTTTCCACAAATCCAGCCCTACAAAGGATAATAGATGAGAATTGTGGGGCAGTGAGCAGTTCTGACAGCCGGAGTCCAGTAGAGCAGAGCCACCTTGGAACCTTGGAGACCCACTGAGCAATGTAAATTTGCTTATAAGGGATGGTAGGCATTTGATGATTGCTCCTGAGACCAATGGCTCAGATTTCAGCCCAGACCCCTCACTTCTGGCCCTGCAGAAGATGTGTGCTCTATCAGGCAGACACTGCCTCAAACTCTCAGCATTCTTGCTGGACCTTACACACAGTCATCTGACCACAAGCCAGGCATGCCATGCCCCATACAATAAAAGGAGTGGTTTGCCCCCTCCTTATTCTCTTACCCTTCCTCTCTTATTCTCACCCCTCACTTTCTTACTTCCTCACGCTCTCTTATTTCTCTCTTCCTGTCTCTTACTCTTCTCCTCTCTCTCTTGCTCTCTCTCCTCTCTGCTCTTTGTTCTCTTCTCTGCCTTTCTCTTTCTCCTTCTCCTTTCTCTCTCTCTCTCCTTCCTCTCCTTTCTTTCTCTTAACTATATTTCTCTTTCCTACAATAAAATAACTCATTCATACATTTCTCCCTTTTAATTAAGGTGTCGTGCAGCAAACATGTCAGCCCTGGGGGAGAGAGAGAGATTTGGGCCTCAGCAGGCCCCCTGCCTCCAGAGGGGGAGAGAGAGAGATCCTCAGGCCAGAGCCACAGCCCAGAGCCCCCCTGCCTTTGGAACAACAGGGAATCACCAACACAAGGAGGGTAAAAACTCCCAAGAAAAAGTATGAAATTAATCTTCTTTCAATAAACCCAGAAGATGATAGCCACTCAAACTTAATTTAATTCAACTTCTAACAACAAAAATAACTGAAACTGTCCTGCAGTTTCACAAATTTTGGGTTCTCTCAGTCAAAGAATGAAAGGACCTGAAACACAGGGTTCGAGAACAAAAGGACGTGAAGTCAAGTTGAGCCCCAATCAAGACTT
>JADRCC010106200.1:0-16490 GCA_019843855.1 Hylomyscus alleni
TTTTTTTTCAATTTCATCCAAGCATTTCAGGAGATCATCAGCCTGCCTCTTGTACTGATACCACTGGTGAGAAATTTCTAGGGCCTTTTTTCTTCTTTGAGACCTCAAGTCCTGTTCATGATGTAGATATTATTAAAATATCAATATATGTATATAATATACTCTTTGCTATACTTATTTATAAAAACTACATTCATACTCTTGCATTTCAAATTATGTAAAAATCATTTAAATAAAAACATGCATAAAATATTAAATTATGTATAATTATGTATTAATGGATTAAGATTTATGAACACAAGCTAAGAAACATGAATAACACAAAATATTGGTTCTTTACATATTCAACCTTGCTTACATTTTTTTGTTTTGTTTTTTGTTTTTTGTTTTGTTCTGTTTTCAAGTGAGGGTTTCTCTGTGTAGCCTGTCTGTCCTGGAACTCACTCTGTAGACTAGGCTGGCCTCGAACATCAGAAATCTCAGAAATCCTCCTGCCTCTGCCTCCCGAGTGCTGATATTAAAGGTGTGTGCCACCACTGCCCAGCCTTGCTTACATTTCTTACATTTAATTAATTTTTAACTATTTAAGAAAATTATTTCATAGAGATATGAAAAAATTTATATATGAACATAATGAATTTAACTAGTTAGCTATAAAAGCACTGAGTTGCACTTGAGCCTTAAATTACTGAAAAATTCTAATATGTAGAACGTTCAGGTTGAGTCTGATCAACAAAAATTAACCTTATAAAAGACAATCTATATACATTTATAATTTTAGAAAATTCTATAAGATTAGACCATTCGTATTGTTGATTATCAGTTTAATTATCTGGAAGCTGAAGAAATGCTTCAATAGTTAAAAACAATGGCTGCTATAGCCCATGTTTAAGTACTGAAGTTTAAGTACCAGTACCTACATGGCTGCAGACAACCATATATCACTACAGTCCCAGGAGATCTGACACCATCTTCTGGCCTCTGAAAGTATATGACACACATGGTGTACAAAAATTAAACTACCTATCTACATAAAATTAAAATCAAAGATAATTTTATTAGTTATTTTAAAGTATTTCTATTGTAGATAGAACTATAAATATTATTTCTGTAGCTCTAATTGTACATGAAAATGAGAAATTAAACATTAGAAATTTCTTTTTTCTTTAAATATGTATTTTGCCTACATATTCTTATTATACTAAATCATATTCAAAGTATAAAATGAATCAATATTTAAGCAGAATTGTTTTCAACCAACCTGGTGATTTAAAACAAAGAAACCATTTAAATCATTAAAGGAGAAAGTAGTTATTATCTAACTTATAGAAGTGCACACAATATTCCCTGTATTAAGTAGAATTACATAAAATACCAGCATATACCCCTTGGAAATATAAGAGCTCTATCTATATATTTCATTTCTTCAAAGAGTCAGCAATTGTGTTTTATGTCCAAGTTAATATGAATTTAAAATATACCACTGAATAGCTGAATGTTTCATTGCTTTGAAAAATCTCTTTTGAAATATTTTCTAATAATAGAATTGTAAGTATTAAGTTAACTTAATAACTGTATTTGATATAAATTGATTTGGCAATAGCTTGATTACTATTAATCATGTGCGGCATGAGGATTTAAAATTTATTGCAGTTTGTACTTTATATATCATTTCTAAGCCCCATGTAGTGGTAATAAATGCCTTGGAAGAGTTAAATGGAATTCTGCTACCCCTAATAAATATACCAAGATCTGGTCCTGTGACTTCTTGAACTGTGACTAATTCCGGAAACAATGAACAATTTTACATGAAGGACTTAGTGGTTATAAATATGTAGTGCTTTGGTTTCCTTATAAAGTGATGCCGTGCAATACAGAATACTGCTTACAAATATATACATATTAGTTAGATGTATGCAAGATGACCTCTATATTCTGCTAATCAATGGTACACATTGTAACTAGTCTATAAACTTACAAAAGCTTTGTCAAGAAGAGTGTAAATTACACAAGATTCTGATCTTCTGGGCACATTATGATTTGCTCTTGCTTTCCCCTCTAGGAAGATGTCTTTTCTATTTACTAATATACTTACCAGCAGTTACTTTCAGAACACCTGCTAGCCAAATAGACTTTATTGTTGACTCCTTGCAGGCACAATATTGTGTAATTACATTCTCAGCAGTGCTTATTTGGTTAACAATAGGGAAAAGATTTTAACCACTTATTTGCATTTAGAAAGCAGACTCCATCTACCTACTAGGCAAATATAACTATATACAAACATAGGTCTAAGTAATGATTTACAATGTAAAACATTACAATTAACAGTATTAGATAATCAGTCATAAAGGAGAAAAGAGAAGATTGCAAAGCATATACAAAAATGTTTCATAAAATATTCAGTATGTGTAGTTTCATCTCAAGAAATGTCTAGAAAGCATTACAGGAGAAAAAGACAAGTTTATTCTCTTTATTCTGCATAATCAGATGAGTGATAAGGATACTTGACCATATATATTAATGCTGATAGTATTTCTTTAAGTGCATTACAAGCATTTTGGAAGATTTCTATATAAATGAAATTATGCTTTTGTAGATACCTAGTTTTACAAAGTACCTATTACAAGCCCAGCAAAGTTTATTTTTTAAAATGATGAAAAATCATATCTTATTAGAGAAATAGTTTACCAAAATACTAAATGTAATGTAAAGAAACAACAATGGAGGAACATCAATTGATTATTCCGGCAAACAGGACAAATACAAAACAAAATAATAAAAATAAAACATACTAGAAAATAACTTCATCAATACTGCAAATGATAATTTTAGATGGCTTTCAATATTACTAAGAAAAAGAACTAAAACATATAGTTTATGTTGCATATCCTTCAGAACTGGTAGCACAAAAGAAAATCATAATAAAGTACACATATTGAAAGGGAAAATTTGTTTTCTGGTAACTAAATTTCTTAAACAGATTTTATTTATGCACATGGTATTTTACCCTATATAGACAAAGCCACAGGCAAAGCATAGTAAAATTTGAGCTCTAATACCTTGAGAGCATTATGTTTTGTCTGTAACAGCTGCTGTTTTATCTTTATTTCCTCTCGCTTTCTCTCATCTGTGATTCTTTGTTGTAAGTTGTCTCCTCTTTGCAACAATTCATTTATAGTACCCTCATTGTCTTCACTCTGATTAAAAACAACAAGTACAGTCTTCATTTTGTTTTTTTTAAAAAGTTGTACATTGATATCAGGGATAATACAACATTATACAAATACACTCAAAAATCCAATTTATAAATTTTATGGATTGCAGTCATAAAATACCGTGCTCACAATATTTCTTTTATATTTATATAGAAGACAGTTTCTGTATATCTCTTCTGAAGAATTCATTTTGAGTGGCATATGTATGAAGATGGAGAGAAGAGCCATTTTAATCCTAAGAGTAATGATTTGCTGTAACAATATTCATTTGGGCTTTATTTTAATTACCCTTAAACCAACTAAAAATGTATGGAGAAATAAACTAATCTTGTCACTTCCAATGTTAATTGATCCATGTATATATACTCTATTAAGTAAAATTTAAAATATACAGTAGATTTATATAGTAATCTGTGTTTTATATTCAAATCTAAATGCTCAAGTTTAGAATGTAGAGCATTAATAAAGATAATGGTGACATTTTTTCAGATATTGAAAATAATGTTTAAAATGATGTAATTATGCTGACTTTGATCAAATAAAACAGTACTATGAGTGTGTATTAAAATAACTTAAAAAGTTTTCAATCCTCACTTTGTTATATTCTCCAAGGATAATTGTTTTATTCTTCAAGAATAGTTTAATTCTATTTAACATACAATTTGAAAAACATGCTATTATAATATCATTGCATATGGATACACTTATGCATCTGTTTCCTGTCATCCAATTTCAAATATAAAAATATCTACTACAAAGGTGTACTATGCAATAGTACCCAGGTGCACCATTGAGCAAATAATAAATGATATACAAACTTAAAAGGCACATTACATGTATTATTATGTGTTGTAATAAATGTAATATATGTACATCTATAACACATGCTTACATTTCAAAATACAACTCAGGACTCATCCACTCTAAGAAATGTATTTTTTTTTATCAGCTGTCTATTAATAGACTAGTAAAAGTCACACACACACACACACACACACACACAGACATGTTTGTTGTCTATGAAATAATATTTAAATATGCCTTTTGAAACTTTGATAAAATTTCAGTGGCTTGGACAAAGACAAATATAAAGAAAACTTTTTAATTCATTTCCCCCAAGTGAGGGTTCTATCGCAGGGTTGGTAGTGAAACTGAGTTGTAAGCAAGGTTTTTGATTTCTTCACCCTGGACTTTCTTCTTTGACATGAAGTAGAGGTAGCTGGAACTCTGTATTTCTGGAAGTTTCTTCCTGTCCTTTTTTTCCCCCATGAGCTGAGGCTTGAAGACCACTAAACTTCTTATATAAAGGAGTATTCATTGAGACAGCTCCAAGAAGTAAGAATTAATATTTCTCATATTATTTTATGTAACTAGCATCTAAAAATATTTTGCCTCCTAATACTATTTTCAAGCACTGTCTAAGAAGTCTTTGGCCTTGATGCATAAACGAAAATCTATACTTATTGATACATGTAAAAGACAAGAATGCTACAGTGGTGATGGCAGTGGAAGAGGAGAAGAGAACATGCGAAAAAGTAAAGTGAATGTAGTATAAAAATGGTCAATGAATAATGATGTGATTCAGAAATAATCAAGCCAGAGAGAAATTAGCAGAGATTTGAAGATAGTCTAAGTTTATATGTACAGGGTACATAGACTTATTTCTTTACTCCCACTGAGTAAACAACATGGAGTTATTTTGCACATATACATATGTATTCAATATATGTTACATTCAATAATAGTATTATATATATCATACATATATATTCAATATCTATATATGTATATACATGTGTGTATATACGTAGATTAGTATTTCTCTCAAATATTTGGCAAAACCACTTTGATAGAAACTTTGGTAGTCAATATTTACATTTCATGCAATTGTCTTTACTATTACCAAAAGCATCAGAAAAAAAATATCAGATGTATAAGAAGCTGGAATTTTGTATTATATTTTTGCTCATATTCCTGAATGAATATTTCTTTTTACATTTTGCCTTCTGAAGATTAAATCAGAACAAGCCAAAACAGAACTGAACTATATATTAGAAGTTAAGAGTGTTTCTATATGTTTATAAGGTGGTAATTTGGCAGTAATAAAATGTCCAAAGGAATACTTTTCATTTAATAAAATCATTAAAATTAACACTATATGAATGGTAGTATTAGAACAAGCCAAAACAGAACTGAACTATATATTAGAAGTTAAGAGTGTTTCTATATGTTTATAAGGTGGTAATTTGGCAGTAATAAAATGTCCAAAGGAATACTTTTCATTTAATAAAATCATTAAAATTAACACTATATGAATGGTAGTATTCTGAGAATTCAGATGGAGACATAAACTATATTATTTCTTTCCAAATATTTACTCCTTTTCATTCCCAGTTCATTCACACTTTCATCATAACCAATTTACCATATCTTTCTTGAAGTCTTCCTCTTTCAGATTCACCCCCTGCTGAATTTCAGCCTCCAGTGGTTCAAGCAATTTTTGTATATCTGAGTTAAACTGCTCCAATTCCTTCAAAGGAATGGAGGCCTAAAAAAAAAAGATAGTGCTAATTTAAATCAAAATTACTTTTTATTAGAAACATAAACCAAATGAAATGCATTTATTCGGACCCCTATTGCTAAAATAATGACATGCATTATGTTTCCATATTAAAGCTTATGAAGGTTTTGAAATACAACTAGAAAGTACCCGAGGACACATATATGGAGAAACACTTGTCACCATAGCCGACTATACATGCAAGAAAATGCAATTCATCATTCCAGAATATCAAAACAGTCAATTTACATACATTTGCCTATGCTAAATTTTAATGTTTTAATGTTAAATTTAATCTTACTTTAGACATTCTGATAGTACAACATTTAAGTAAACATGTCTTTCTAAAATTGCCTCATTCATCAATAACTATGTCTTTGGGTAAACACTGGAATTTCACCTTATTTTTAGAACAGCCATGGGGCAATCTGTTCAAATATTTCAAATGCCATTTTTAGCATGGTACAAATTCCTGGCCTGTTCTCCTAAGTCAACACTATGAGCTTGCTCCAAGAATGTTTTAAGTGACATAAATACATAGCTTTGAATGAAACCCAAATATTTCATATATGTCACAATGTATTTAATTCTGAAATTGATACTGACCATGGTATCAAAATTATTAATAATCCTTTGAATTCCTAAATGAAAGATTTTAAAATGCATGGAAATATATTGAAAATAACATATTCAAAGAACCATGCAATCATTAAAATTCTGCTAATAAAATCTACTTATTTTATTCTCTTGAATTTTATTTAACATTAATATTATAACAGTAGAAATAAATTTTACTGGACCATTTCATAAGATTATAACTATATCATATAGTTTAAATGATGGTACATCTTCAATGTCTCCTTCTCTCTCCAGTGAATGGTTTATAGGATCCTCTTTAAAAGGACTTACAGTTTATACTACTTCAAATTTTAATTATGGTCTGTCATTTGAAATACAACAATTTTTGAAAGGATAGAAACTGGAATACCCTAAACTTAAAGGAGATTATAGTCTTTCAATTATTATCATACTGCCACAGTTCACATGCATATAGGGTCCAAATGTATATACAATACTTATCTGCTGACACTTTAAATTATTGAACTGTTATTCATCTTTGCTTGATAGTCTGTGAGAGCAAGTTGCTGTTCAACATGACTTTTATAGATAGAAAATAAATATTTAAATTAAACTTCATTCACTAATTAGATATCAAAATTTCTATTTATAGTTAATTTTACCTGTTTTGCTCCACCTGCTTTTTTGCTAGCTCATCCTCTATTCACATCCTTAACCAGAACAAATTCAAAGACTTAGAGGGTGGATTTTGGGGACCATTTCCCATTGTTTCTTCTATAATGAATGAATTAATTGTTCTTCAAAACACCATGACTTTCAAATTGCTATAGTTAGCTATGATGTCACTTTTGCAATCTAGTCTATATTTTCCAACACTAACTACATGCCAAGGCTGGTTGATATCCATGGGAAGCCTCCCCTTTAGTGAGGAGAAGGGAAGGCAGGGAGGATGGGGGAGAAATGGAGAGGGAGGGAATGAGAGGAGAGGAAGCAGAGGAGGCTGGAATCAGGATGCAAAGTAAATAAATAATTAATAAAAATTCAATCTTTAAAAAATAGTATTTCTAAGTTCAACTGGAACTGTGCTTTTTCTCAAAGTATATGTAACACGATTTTACCTAATTTAGTTAACACCATATCTTTATCATTAGCCAAACATTCTCAAACCACAAATCCTGTTGCTATTGGATACAGTCTCGGATATTGGCTATCCTTGAATCTAATTAATGTCAAATATAAATTAATTGCCTCTAGTCCACTTTCTTTGTTAACCCAGTAATAACAAAAATCTCCAAAATGGTATCTGATTCCCTTCCTTACCAAAAAGCCCCATCTTGTGCACAGTGACCAGATCATTTGTCTCCAACTACTACAATAGTGTTTTTGCTATACAGGGACCTTACCCATCTACTAAAAACAAAACAAAACAAAACAACCAAAGTGAGCAAACAAATCACAAACTACAAACAAGAACAATAAGGTGTATGCTCCTGCATGATCATCAAGCTCTCTTTTAATTTGTTATTGCGAATCTTTCTAAGCTTAATTAATATACGATTGCTTTGTAGGTCATTTGGTTGTTCTTTTTTACCTTTTTTCAAGATTCATATAATGCATCTGATCTTCTAGTAAAGAACATAAACGCTTGACTTAATGTTTCTATATTGAAATTGGACTTCACATACTAGCTTAGGAACCTTTGTCATCATTTGCTTATAACTTTTCTAGATTATGGACTATATTCTTCATAATAATGTGAAAATCTACTTCATAAGGAAGTTATGAAAATCAAGTGTGTTGAGTGTTTATCAGAAAAATAATAAATATTCAGTAAATATCTATTATCACATTTTCCCAAACTCTTATTCACCTGTGTGACAGGAATTAATACTCAATACATCTTACCTCAAATGCTCACCTCTAAATCATAGCCAATACCCAATTTTCCTCTTTTAAAAAAGTTTCTGAAGGAGAAATGCTTCTTGGTTTTATTTTATTTTGTTAATGAATTATAAAGAAATAAAATAATTTAATTCTAATATTAGCATGGAGAGATTTAGGTGCCAGTTTGTCAAACTTTACCAAACTCGCTAAGAAGAGTTGACATATTTGCCTGCAGTATTATTGAAAATAATCCCAAGGAAAATGTCAATGTACTTGTGTTTTGTACTCTTTAGTATTTTTATTCACAGTTATTTGGAGAAGTAACTTCAGAACCAGTGAGAAAAATACACTATTAAATGGGTTTGTTTCGTTATATCTAGAATCATTCTTTCTGTGGAGTAGATATTCAAATATTTTTTTCTAGAAAAGTAAATAAACTTTTTATAATGCTGTAATGTCATAGCAGAATGAATATTTCAAGAAGTCTAGTAAATTATATTTAATTATTATATATAATTACATGTATAACTGTTTTTGTTCAACCCCAAAATACTTCCCATGATTGATAAACACTCTACCTGACCTATTTATCTCCCAGTATACACAATTTCTAAAGACATAACTTAAATAATCTTGTTGGTTCTCTGCTATTTATATGTAAAATATGTCAACAGAATAAATGATACAAAGAGTATCATATGATAATGTACAAAAAGCAGAATCCAAGTGTAAATGAAAAAAAAAAAACCCACCACCACTAAGCTACTTACATAAAAATATTTTAGACAATACTATTTCAAAAATGAATATAAATTCACACAAAAATAGAAACTTAAACACTTTTTAGCAAAATCCACCTGGTTGAGACTTGATGTAACACCATTCTACATTTGGTAAAAGACCATTATCAGTGTTAGAGATTAAACTCTACTGATTTTCTTCCAAATTCAATAATACAAATTAATAAAAAGCATTTGCAGACAACACTTTAGGCCAACATAAGAATAGATTTTGAATTTGGACAGCTTCAAACTTTAGTAGAAGCAGCAAATTTTTCATTGCTGAAAATACACAAGTAGATATTAGTGATGATTTTGGTCATATATTTAAAATATGACTATTTTACCATGGGTATTACCTTAAAATCTCAAACCTCATGATCGAATCTATTCTCTAAGTTCCAAAAGCATGTTCTGAATAGTGTTGCTCAATAAAAATATAATAAACATCATAAATTCAATTAAAATGAACTAGTTAATAAATTAAAAACAAAATCAGGCAAAATTATTTTATTTTCCATAAGAACAAAATTCTGTTTTCTAGTGTTCAGTAATATTTTCAGTTATGTAACCAAAATGTTATCTTCTAAACCACAAAAATTAATAATTATATTTTACACTATTTCAAACCAAACATTTTAAATGTCAACATGTTTTATAATTATGTCACATATTTATTTAGATTAGATAAATTTTAAATTATTAGTAGACTCTTTTCAGTGTAGGTCTATACTACTGCAGCAATGTCAACTAAGATTTAGTTTTCATTATTCACTAAAATGTATGCATGGAATACAATCATCAATAGTGTAGAAAATCTGAATATTCAAAATATTTATTGTGTTATATTTGTTATATTTTTATTGGTTGTATATAGCATCAGTTTCACTCATATGCATTTTAAGATTTTGTTTATTACTTTTTAGATTATATTTTTGAGAGATTTTTTTCAAATAGCCCTTTGGTTGGGTATGAGAAATTTTAAATGGATTTTATGAGGAATTTCAAGATTATCTATCTCATAATTATTTGTGATCCTAAACTACATTTTTACTCTCTTACTATTAATATAGAATTATATATCTAGTGGTATACTTTTTCCAAATGTATTTCCAGTCTTTGAAATTAGCATCACCTCTTGTAATAGCCTGCATTTTGCTTACCAAATATAACATACTTTCTTATGCAAAAGGATAGTATCTTTATTATATATATTACTAATTTAAAGGCTACTTGTACATCGATGAATCAATGACGATTTTTTTCATTCAGAATGACAATAAATAATCAGCCAAATTATTTCATCTCTTGACCAGAAGAAATCAGACACTTAGTATTCTTGTGGTCACTATGTTTTATGTATAATAAATTAGAAAAATTTAATTTGTTGCCTTAAGAATTCACTAGTTCACCATTATAGCACAGTAATGAATTCTAATAAGGAAGCCATGTTTGATTTTTAGTGAAAGGTTTTCCTTGCATGTGCTTGTTATCCATAATTTTGTATTCATATGAAAACAATCAATTCATATGAAAAAATCAATAATATGGAAGTGCCTGTTGTTTCAAAGCCCTTGTTATGGTGATGCACACTTATAATATAGATACATGGAGTCTGAAATAAAAGAATTACAAATTTGGATCAGTCAGGACTCCATAATTAAACCTTTCCTCATAAAAACTACAAGAAAATTGAATGATTAAATAAATAAACTCAGAAATGATTAAAGTTTAGTTCAAGATACTATGCTATTGTCTATAGAAATTGAAGACAAATCACATTAAATATCAAATGAAATATTTTTACTTACTTAAAGAAAATGTGTGACCACAGTAAAACTAGAATCATAATTATATTACATAATATTAGACACTGAACACAAGATTGGTTTTAGTGTACATAGAAAATAAAAGAAGTGAAGATATATTGTAGTCATAGAAGTATATAGCAATTATTACTTTGCACAGTTGAATCTTCTACTTACCTTTTTATTTTAAGAACTTTAGCATGACCGTGCAGTTACACAAAAATACATAGAAGATAGAACATAGAAAGCTTTAATAAACAGATAAATGGACACAAAAGAAAGGAGAGACAGAGAAACTGAGAAAGACAACACTTTGTTTTCCTTGATATTTTAATATTCCTTTAAATTGCTTAACAACTATTAATTGTGCTTTGTTGAAAAATTTAAGAACTGACAAGACGTAAGGCTCTATTGAAGCTTTGGCATTAATGGTCACTTATATCACAAGTCAACAAAGAATAAAAATCTGAACAAAGTAAAAACAATTACAAACTGAATCACTAAATTTTGAAAGCATTTATAATTATTTAGATATACTTTATTTATATTGAAATGTTAGCTTTCTTTTGGCTAAATATTACTTTAGCCTATACATATACAATAGCATTAGAACAAATGTGTTTACACAGATAACATTGTAAACATCTGTTATTTTTGACTATGGAATCTAAAGCATCCGCATAAAAGTTCTAGAAGGGAAACACACTGAAATCTAAACTGAAAATAAATAATCTGATTGGCACAGTTTGGGCTAAATTTCTTTCAAATCAATAAATTTGCAAATTTGCAATAGCATTTTTTTCATTACAATCACTAAAACACAAATAAAGAAAAATAGCTGATAACAAGAGTGACGGTTTAAGGAGCACTAACATCTCCTAATACAGAAGAGACTATGACAGATATGGACAGTAATTTCATGTATTCCTGTTTATAGAAGAAAGAAAACTTACAAAGATAAATAAGATCCTTTAAAGACCTTTATCTGTGTTAGAAAAAAGAATCAAATTGATAACTTGTGGTCTTAGTGACTTTTTTATTTAAACTATGATAAAATTTTGAAATAATTGTAACAAAATTTTTAGTGGCTCAAAATAATATCATCCATTGGTTGGATTGTTTTTGTAATAGGTATGCTAATTATGGGTATGGTACCAATTTACTTTGAATGCTTTATTTTTGTTTTGTTTTGTTTTTGTTTTTCAAGACAAGGTTTCTCTGTATAACTCTAGCTGTCCTGGAACTCATTCTGTAGACCAGGCTGGCCTCGAACTCAGAAATCTGCCTGCCTCTACCTCCCAAGTGCTGGGAATAAAGGCGTGTGCTACCACTGCCCGGCTTTTGAATGCTTTATTGAGGAATGTATGACTAAGTTGTGACGCTCACTAAGAGGATTGTTCAATATATTTCTATAGATTTGTAAGTTGGTAAAATAAACTTCTGAGTTACCCACTTCATAATTGGATAAAAATTGATTGTATAAGACACTGGTGGATTAAGGTTCATTGGTTACTTATGTTAAGTATTACTGGAAGTAGTTTTCTTTTTCATGATTGTGAAAATTCAGTAGTGTCAAATAAACCAGGAAAGAGTTTAACTCTAAATTATGGTGCAGGTTGGGGTAGGGCTAGATAAATTAAATTTAAAATTACAGCATTTTAGAAAACTGTATTTTCAACTTTCTATATTCTATACTCACAGGCATTATGTTCAGCACTTTGTGATTTTAAAATAAAGAAGTGTATTAAAGTAAATAATTTGGAATGAACTTGAATATACTCATATAAATATATCACAATATCAATCATGATGATTTTCTGACATAAACACAAGTAAGAAATCATGTTGGGAATTTGCAAAACAGACTGATCTATGCTCTAGAAATGAGGGTGGGGTGGCAAGCATGGGGAGGGGGAGGCAACAGGGGTTTGTTCTAGTTTTCTTTTTCTTTTTCATTTTGGAGGGGAAACTGGGAAAGTAGAAATCATATGACATGTAAATAAAGAAAATATCTAATAAAAAATTTCTATCCAGGTAATTTAACTGTGAGAATAGAGAATATATAGCTTTTCTTATATCATCATACAATTATCTAATAGTCTGTTCTCCAAAGAATAACTACATTTAAATGCATTTACACTAATTGGGAAAATTATTTTGTTTTCAAGATCTGACAATCAGTAATTGCCAAATGGCTTTACTTATAATAAATGTCATGTTAATAGGATACAGTTCTATCAAAAGACTGTGTTCACCATATTTGGCAGTTAAAATAATTAAAACATTTATAACAGATTTATTTATTATAAAAATTTAAATATAATCAATTTTGCTTGTTGGGTAGTAAAATACAAATATGAAACCATGTTATTAGAATAGAAATTATGTGGATTGGTTCAATTCTCATTAATTTCAGTTAAATTTATATAATAAATAAATCTGTTATAAATGTTTTAATTATTTTTATCTTTGAAGATATTAATTTAAAATATTATATTTTGTGAAGTATCTGCAATTTCCCCCCTTACTCTTCATCTACAAACATTACAGTTTTTTTAGAAAACTAAATCAAGCATATATTTATATAACATGAGTAACTGAGCCAAATTATACATTTTGGCTCTTTCTGTCAGAAGAGATGCTCTTTTAAAAGATGAGAAATAGATTGCATACAGGGAATGATCAGTACATTCATATTAGTAAACTGATCACAGAAATTAAGTTTTAGTTAAATTATCAGATCTAGTAAATCTTAATTTGACATCCTAAATCAGATAAGTTATATTGTTCATTTCACACTGATAAAGATAAAATTATCAGTCTAACATATTATTCAATTATTTCTCAAACACAAAAGTATATATTTAAATAAACCATGTATTTTATTGTCTATGTGATATATTCTACATTATATACATTCTTGCCAGGTATTTGATAGGTTGTGTTATAGCTACTATAAATATCTAAATGTTTCTCATCTACAAAAAGAATAGGTTTTTTTATCTGTTGATGGTGATTAAAGGCCCAAAAACCTACACTCACATAATTTATTATGTAATAAAATGATGAATATTTAAACATATGAAGCCAGATTTTCCAAATCTGGTTTCACTGTTACATTACATACATTGAAACTTCTAGAAGAATTTTAATTGCAAGTTCTAAGACCCATATGGAATATAAAAGAATATGTGATAAGTATATACTACAGCACATAAGTTTTATTGAATAGCTAAAGACACTGAGAAAATACGTTCACCTTCTTTTAACTGCTTAATCTTTATCCATTCCAGAGCCAATACATAAATTTTACAGAACATAAAGACTAAAATATTTTAAATATGTAAAAGTCATCTACAAATAGTTTGCAATATTTTCCCATAAAATGAAATAACTGCCTGTGCTATAATAGAACAGAGTTTTATGAAATATAGTTAAAATTCATTCAAAAACATTGAAGAATGGAAACATATCTTGATGCATATTTAATTATTAAAATTCATTCTTTGACTTTCTCACCCAATCAGTTTGGAATTCTAAACAAACATTTCATTCCTATCTTCTTGGCCTTCCAAGAAAAAGAACTCTATGATAGTTCCTTAATGGTGCTAAATAGGAAGTTCTGTAGTTGGGCTCTCTTAGTCCATTTGCATTAGTATCACCCAGAAACTTGTTAGCCATATGAATTTTCTGGTTTATCTTTACTTTTACTGCAGCTGTATCTTTTGGTGTGGAGACTTTGTAATCTGTGTGTATTATAATCTCCCAAGTGCATGTAAAATTTGGAGAATTATCTCTAGATGAACACTGCTTTTCATTCCTGTAAATGCTCCATTATTTGAAGTCCCCTTTGTATGTTGTACAGACTATTGTGAAGCTTTCCCATCCTGTTTCCTTCATTCCTGACACAGTTAAATTGTGTTCTCCTCACATGCCACTGCACTAATCATTCAAGAATGCACGAATCAGAACTATTACAAAGTCCTCACTGCATGTTAAATTAAGGACAATGTAATATTATTGTTGGTATGACATTTTTTATGACTCTAATCAGCCTCTTCAGTTTTATTATCCACAAAGAAGCTTCATATTCCATGCCCTCTATCTCTAAGGAATTTTTATTTAGTCTCTAGTAAACACTGTATACTGAAACCTTTTCATTGGCTTTTACAAAACTGTTATCTCCTTAAAGCTCTTGGATTACTATTAAATTCACATACAATGGAAATGACTCTCAATCCAGCATTCATGCATATATCTTGAATATGATAATAATTTACTTAAAGCTATCACATTTGAGCTAATAAGATTTCCCACATAATCAAACCTGCTCTGAATATAATATGTGGCTAATGAGAATTTATCTAGACAGCTCATTTATTCTCTATTCTATCTTTATTAGTTCTTTAAGATAGACCAAAAACAATCTTTTCTTCAAAAGTTAATTCCTCTCCTTTCATTTGTCTTCTACAAGAATGAAGAATAGAAGGTTCCTAAGCAATCATGTTAAGATGTAACTTACATTTCTTTCTAATTTCTTATATATCTGTTTCATGGCACCTTACTAAAAGCACTGCCTGACAAACATCTTGTTATTAAATTTAGATACTCGGAAACAAAGAAAGTTTAAACAAGTACTATTTCTTATTTTTTTCAACTTTGCTAGGGGTTATTAAAGGACCTGTGGTTTAATTTTATAATTATGAATTACTTTACTATTACTACTATGTCCTTAAACTAATCTAATAATTATTAAGAAAATTTTCAGGTTCTCAAATTGTTGGAAATTTGATAAATTTAAACAAATAGAAAGAGGTAGCATTTTAGATATTTTAAGTGCTGCATTAGGTGAGGTAGAACATTCTAGCATTTTTTTAGTCTAGTTGATTATCCTTTTGTTGGATAGTCTATATACATATATATATATATATACATACACATATAAGATATATATATATATCTTAACTTCATATATATAAGATATATATATATATATATATATATATATATATAAACTTCAACCTATTCCAGCAGAAACTCGAAAGAAAAATATATTACTTTTCCTACATTTTCTCCAACAATGCTTGTTTTAGTTCTCAAAAATTGAGATGTAAGCAGTGGCTTGATATATCTAACAAAATAATAATTGTTTCATATTTTTCTATTATTTCAAATCTATATAAAATATTTTTTATAAATATCTGCTTCTTACATCACAATGTTGAGGTTAAATTTGGACAGGCATTATCTTCTTAAATTGATAGATGCCAATGATCCCCTGAGATTGAAATGTAAATATGTCAAATTACACAATTGGTAATATATTTAGCTAGTTGCTGAAGCAACTGAAGAGTTTCAACCTAAGAACTCGATTCTTGTTATATAGTCCCATCCAGTACTAACTGGGAATCCCAGGGGTCAAAAAAATGACTGTTTTGTTTTTTACAATTTCTTATGATAGAAAATCCAAGTCAAAAGAATGGATGTATTTTATTATTTACTCAATATAGCATAGAGGAGTAATCAGTGACTTTTCATTACAGTTTCTGCTCTAATTATTTGTCCTTAAATTTGACTTAAAGGGGGCTAGTCTAAAATTAATCCTTATATTGAATTCATAATTTCCTCTTGTTCAATAACAATGAATTTACATGTTGCAGTT
>JADRCC010106233.1:0-10166 GCA_019843855.1 Hylomyscus alleni
GGCCTGGAGGAGCCAGGTGTGGCCTGGAGGAGCCAGGTGTGGCCTGGCCCTACAGATACCACAAAGGTCAGCTATTAACCACATGCTTTCCCACCCTCCTGGGCAGCAAGCAGGTTATACATACATCACTATGAATCAACACCCCTGAGAACCTAACATTCCTGGTTTCCCTGATGCTTATGTGTTATCGCATGGACGTTGGTCCCTCTACACCTAATAGTTGTATGTATATGACTGATATATCATTGGCTAATTTTAATAAGTTTTAATGTATTTGGTGATTCTAAGATTAAAATTTTTCCTTTAAAATTACAAATCTTTTCTTTCTTCTCTTTTCTTTTTTTCTTTATTCCTTTTTGTCATTAATGAGTAAAATAAAAATGCTATATATTCTGTTGAAATTTGTGGGTTCCAGCAGGTTTTTGCTACTGTAATGTTTTTTGTGTACATATTGATGTCATCATCTAAGGAATCATTTACATTTTCTTACTTGGTACTTATACATTTATTTATTTATTTATTTATTTATTTATGTAGTGTGGAGGACTTTTGGATCAATATTTAATAAAAGTCATAATACTTATTTTGTGATCTTAAAAGATCATTCTGTCTTTGTTAACAATGTGTCTGATAATTTGCCTCTAAGTTCCCTGATAGGCACCTTTGTCGAAATTTTTAGCTTAAGGCTGTGAAACTGAGGACACATGAGCTTTATATGTGATGCAAAAGCTGTCCAGAATGAACTTGGGCACAAGCACTTAGCCTTTAGGACTCGTCTGCATTGTTCTGGCAGAGGCTGGATCTTCTTTTATTTATTTATTTATTTTTCTTTTTTTTCTTTTTAATGAACAAACAAAAACAACAAGAACAAACCCCTGTTGCTTCCCCCCTCCCCATGTCTGCCACCCCACCCTCTCCCACTTATCAGCCCTGTCATTCCCCTACACTGGGGCACAGAACCTTCACAGGGCCAAGGGCCTCTCCTCCCATTGATGATCGACTTTGCAATCCTCTACTATACACATGCTGCCAGAACAATCAGTCCCACCATGTATAGTCCTTGGGTGGTGGTTGAATCTCTGGGAGCTCTGAGGGCATTGGTCAGTCCATATTGTTGTTCGTCCCAAGAGGCTGTTAACCCTTCAACTCCATTGGTTCTTTCTCTAGCTCCTTCACTGGGGACCCTGTACTCAGTTCGTGGATGGCTGTGAGCCTCTACTTCTGTATCAGTCAGGTACTGTCAGAGCCTCTCAGGAGACAACTCTATCAGGCTGGAGTGCCTTTCCTTCAATCTCTGTCCCATAGTTAGTAGTTGAGAATTTTGTTATTTTTATTTTTTATTCCCCACTAGCCTTCCTATTCAGGTATGTTAATTCATACCTGCAATGCCAACATTTGTGAGACTGACACACAGGGATTGCTGTATCCCCTAGGTTGGATTGTGTTCCACTGCAACACTGTCTAAAACAAACAAAATCCAAGTATTCCACTGTATACAAGTGAAGGAATTTAGTTGAGAGATTGTTGTCCTATGTGAGATAAACCAGACATGGAGGGACAAGAGGTTCATGGTTTTACTCACAAGCTTAATCTACAGAGCTATTCTCACAGAAGCTAAGAACAGAAAGGGAATGCCAGAGCTGGAGAAAGGATGAGGAGAGTTTGAACAGTATGCACTAAGAGATGAAAATAGAAAAGTTCTAGTATGTTATTACAAGAATGATGACTCGAAGACTGATAATGAATGGAATCTTAAAAAATAAAACTGGGAGGATTGTCAATGTCTTTCCCCATGAAGAAATGACTAATATTTGAGGAGTTAGTGCTGCTTAAACTGATTTTTATGTTGTTGTCTGCTTATTTGCTTATTTTGTTCTTCTCAGACAGCGTTTCACTATGCAATCAGGAGGACTAGACCTCACCATGGAAACCAGGCTGGCCTCAATCTCACAGCTCTCCTTTAGCTAGAGTAGCAGGTATGCTTTGTGACATTCAACCAACTTGATTTACAAATTACACATCGTGCACGAAATGGCCGATCACATGGCATCTCCTCGATATGCACTCTCTTGTGTTTTGATACGTCCATCACAATATAAAATGTACAAAAACTGAAGAAATAAAATAAAAAGCACCAGCAATTCACAAAATACTGCTTGTTGCATTGCCACCACTGCCGTCTGACCAGGGTCTTATGCATTTAGAAATAGACACTAACATCTGGAGGAAATATCTGCTTTGGGAAATGGACAGCAGCCTGCAAGCTTGAGCTGACTCACAGATACTCACGGGAGAAGTCATTAATTTCCTCTTCAGAAATCCATTGCTTGATTAGCATCCGTCTTTGCAAAATAAAACTCTCAACAATGAGAGCTCCAGGAAGGAATAACTTTCAAAGTTATTCCTATCCATCCAGATGTCATGAGAGTTTTAGTTTTTAAAACAAAAGCAGCATCTGGAAACATCTGGAGTCCTGCTTTTGTTTGTCATTTCCTGGTTCCAAGTGAAAGCTGTCCTTTAACCTGTAGGTGACCTGGCATTTGTCACAGTGTTCCAGATGACTTTCCTGAAGTGGGATCAACCATAGGAAATTTGTATAGCATTATACTTTTTAATCAGTAGTGATTTTTTTTTACTTTAATTTCCTCTTAGGAAATTCTTAGATATTGTTATTTAACTTATTTTTAAAAACATTGTTGCAGCCAGATGTGGTACTCCTTGCCTGCAATTTAAGCAGTAGGGAAGCTGATGTAGGAAGGTCATAAGTTCAAGTTCAGCCTCTACTACATGATGAAATCCCTGTCTGAAAAGAGAAAGGAAAAGAAGGAAAAAGGGAAGGAAGGAAGGAAATAAAGAAGGAAGGAAAGGAGGGAGGGGGAAGAGAGAAAAATATAGAAGTATCATTTCAAATTTATCTACTAAACCAGAACAAAAGAAATTTTATTTTGTTTTCTTCAAATCTAGCACAATTTCTGCAATGTTCTAGCTCCTCATCAAACATGTGGATTCATTAAACAAATGACTAAATTGTCAGAGACTTTTTCTTTCATAAAAACATGTTCAGATTGTAAGAGTTCACATCTCACCCCTCACCTACACACTATATGAAAAGGGAAAGAAAAATAAATTATTTCAAGACTTCCTTTCACTTATTCTTGTTACCAGATCAAATGATCATATGTGTACTTTATAAGCCAATGATTAATGTACCTTATAAAAGGGTTGTCTAAATGTTCCTCTTAGTTTCCCACGAGAAATGGCTTTCAGCTATGAAATTCACACATTTTTATGGTTTTACAGTTACACATGCTTATGCAGTTAATGTCCGAACCCCACTAAGGCCACATGCAGTTTCAGGAGTATGCTATTTTATCTTCTAGTTCTGTTTATTCGTGACTGTGAAACCATCAGCGAGTTATCAAGAATCCTTCAAGGCAGCTTGAGCCACACTTTTGTTGATGTGAACTCTTAAGGGACCAGAGAGACTGGAGAACTTTTACACAATCTTAAATTCGCAAGAGAAAACAACTGGATGTTAATACAAACAATGAAATCCCTAATCAAGAGGGTTTTCGTTATTGGTGTGGTCCAGCAAGGCCAGTTTGAAATTTGCTGACTGGATGAGAGTAAAGGCATCCAGAGCGATGCATATACTGTTTATTTATCTTAGCAACCGCAGGAACATTGCTGACAGCCAGAACTTGCCCTGTAAAATGTGTTGCTAAAGTGTACAGAGTGATGGCTTAGTTTGGATAATGTCAAGTTGTTTATGTACTGATAAAGAATAACCATGCTTTCTATTTTGTCTTCTCCAGGATTTATGTCTTTGGCAAAGGTCCAACATCTGAGTTCTGCTTGATAGATCTACATGTAGTGAATCCATGTCCCTTAAAGTATAGAATCCAAACCAAACATTTGATTTTCAGTCCTTCCAGCAAAACCTCCTCATTCTTTTCTGTCTCTGCCTGAAGTGACTCCATCTTTCCAGTGGCTCAGGCCAAAACATAGACTCATCTCTTCTCTCATGCCCCTTCTCGAAGGTCAGCCAAACCTATGTTCATCTTCCAAACAGATCTGTGTGCTAACCTCCTTCAGCATCATTTCTCTGTAGACCCAGGCCAAAGCCAGCACATTTCTTGTTTGGCAACGTAAACAACCATCTGCATATTTTTCCCCTGTCCATCCCCTGTGACCCTGTGTCTGTAAAGCTAAAGTATTCTAGCAAACACAGTTTAATCAAGTGGTCCCCCTGGAGACCACTTTAACAGCTTTCTTTCTTTCTTTTTTTCTCTTTGACACCATTTATTTTTATTATCCAAGTAGCAGGATTAGAACATAATAAGGAGATAATAAGATCAGTCTTATTATCTGTGTCTGTATGTACCTTGCCCAAAGTCAATGTGAATCTTGGAACTAGAGAGATGGCTTGGCTGTTAAACATACTTCCTGCACTTGTAGCTGCAGGGCAGTAACTCACAACTACCTGAGATCTCCAGATAATCCTATGCACAAAGACACACAGTCACTGGCAACCATTTCTTTTGAGACAAGGTTTTTTTATGTACCACAGATTTGTCTCAAATTTGTTATACAGCCAAAAATGGTCTTGAACTCTTTATCCCTCCAACCTCTGTGTAAGCCACGAAACACAGAAAGATGTCATGACTCTTGTAAAACTAAACGTACCCACTTCATTAGTATGCAAATTTACTTTAGTCTTTAATAAGTGGTAAAATTATATACATATATATGCATATAACCAAAGCATTATTTTGCATTTCTTCTTGATCTACTGTCACTGAATGTTGGATTTGTATATTTATGTTATGTGCCTCTATACCAAGTATTCCATCAACATGCCTCTGGTGAAAGGAGATCGTGCGTGGCAAAGCTAATGAAACCCTGTTCTGCAGAAGTGACAGCCATGATCTCTCTAACCTTTGTGTCTTGTCTGTCTTGCTTGCTTTGCTGGCAGCCCAGTTTCCTTCTCTGCTAGTTCTGAGCCTTGACATGCACTTTCCTAAACTGAGTCTCCCTGTCTCCATTTGCCCCTTCATTCTTCACCTTCACACTCTTCCTCAAATGTTACTTCCAACAAAACAGCAGTTCTTCAGCCGTGCACAAATCAGCCAGCCCATCTTCTCTAATTTCTCAGTCCTTGATTCTACCTTACTTCCCTCAATTTCATATGTCAGGCCCTTCAATGTCTCTTCCTTCTGCCCTGTTCCTTGCATACGGATGAGGTATTTGTCACCAAAGCATATTATCCAGGGGAATGGGGTCAAGAACACACCAGGTTTATAAGAGATATTGATAAATTAAAACAGTAACATTTTTGATAGGCATTTAAAAAATTCCAGGTAGATAGAATAGATTTTTTCTTTTAATTAATTAATTTTTTATTTATACTCCAGATTTTATTCCCCTCCAGGTCTATTCTCCAACTGTTCCACATCCCATACCTCCTCCCCACCCCCTACCCCACCTGACCTCTAAACTCCCTGGGGCCTCCAGTCTCTTGAGGGTTAGGTGCACTATCTCTGAATTAAGACAGACCTACCAGTCCTCTGCTTTATATGTGTTAGTGGCCTCATATCAACTGGTGTATGTTACCAGGTTAGTGGTCCAGTGTTTGAGAGATCTCAGTGGTCCAGGTTAATTAAGATTACTGGCCCTCATACAGGGTGGCCCTCCTCCTCAGCTTCTTTCAGCTTTTCCCTAATTCAACCACAGGGGTCAGCTGCTTCAGTCCATTGATTGGGTGCAAAAATCCGCATCTGACTCTTTTAGCTGCTTGTTGGGTCTTTCAAAAAGGGCAATCTGATATGTCCCTTTTTGGGAGCACTCCATAGCCACAGTAGTAGTGTCAGGCCTTGGGGCCTCCCCTTGAGCTGGATCCCACTTTAGGCCTGTTACTGGACCTTCTTTTTTCTCCGTTTCTATCCCTGCAGTTCTCATGTGGGTCATTTACACATTGGAGTACTACTCAGCTACTGGGAATGAGGACATCCTGAGTTTTGCAGGCAAATGGATGGAACTAGAAAATATCATCCTGAGTGAGGTAACTTAGACCCAAAGAACATGGATGATATGTACTCACTAATAAGCGGATATTAGCAAAAAAAATTTACAGAATACCCAAGGTACAGTTCACAGAACTCAAAAAGTCACCAAGCTGAAGGGCCCAAGTGAGGGTGCCTCAGTTCCACTTGGGAGGGAGAAGAAAGCAATCACAAGGGGGGAGGGAGGGAAGAAGGGTCCTGAGAGGGAAATTGGATAGGGATGTAGAGAGGGGAATCTGATCTGGTATTGGGTGGGGTAAAGGGACTGAAGCCCTGAGGGCCAGCAGAAAGAATAGAAACAGGCAACATAGGGAGGTAGGAGATTGGGGTGACCCTCCAGAATGCACCAGAGACCTGGGAGGTGACTCTCAGAACTCAAAGAGAGGGATCTTAGATGAAATGTTATATAGTGGGGAGAGAGAACTTGTAGAGCCCACCTCCAGCAGAAAGACAAGGCATCAAGTGAGGGATGGGGGTTGCCATCCCAGAGTCAAAACTCTGACCTGTAATTGTTCCTTTCTGATAGGATAGTTTTAATCGTTCATGTATGTTTAAATTTGATTTGTTCTCCTGGGCTTGTTGCTAATGATCTGGGAACAATAACTAAGCCCTTACATACCTTTTTGAAGCATCTGAGGAGATAATCTGGTAGCATTATTTGAGTCTTCATATACTCAAATGAGTTCTTACCCAGTCATATTCTGGTTATTTATTATTTGGGTCATGGATATAATATGGCTTTTAGCTTTTCTTTTCCTTGAGAACATTTTATGTCACTGAAAGTTATTTAACTTTACAAAATATTTATGATTGGATGTGAATTTTCTAAGAATAGTCTATCTTCTCTCCTTTGGTTATACTTTGTTTCCCACTATTATGCATGGTAGCTTGAAACTATCTCTCTTCAGTGTGTAATGCATTTGTGGCAGATGGTGTGCTTGCATATGTGAACAGATGCACTAAAAGTGTTTTAGCAAATAAGTGTGGGAATCTCAAAATGACTGCAGTGGCCTCCCAGCATCCCATAATCCTGGTTCTGTGGAGAATGGTATCTGAAGGATACAAGAGGTCTTACAAGCGTCCAGCGTGGCAGTCTGGGAACAGGCATGCCTGGAGTTAGAGATGATGAGAAACATCTGGATCGATTGCTCTTAGTTTCCTTAAGGGATTAGGTGTTTCTCAGTTTACACGAAGATAAGATAGTTATGTCCTGTGTCTCCAGCAGCTGTAAAATTTTACTGTGGGAAGGAGTTCCTTGGCACAGTGTTATGGAGAAAAGAAGAAGGAAAACAGAAAGATGATAATGAAGATTCAGAGAGAAGAACATTTCTAAGTGGAACATGGAGACCTGGGTTATCCTGATTTATGCAATCCATTCCTGGGTCAAGGTCATAGATAAGAAATGTATTAAAAGACTATGTGAGCTGTATTCTGGGAAGTCTGGATCCTTTGAAAAGGACAGGAGGTGGTTCAGGATAGCATAGAACATGTGTGGGATCCACAAAAGACCAGAGTCAAATATAAATCATGTGTAAATCAAATTCCATTGTTGCTAAAAATAAAACAAAAATAAGTATTTTATAAAATTAAAATCTTTGCTAGTAGTAGGTTTGTCCATCCTGCTAAAGATATTTAAAATTAAGCAGCAGTGCCTGTAAATATAGCATCTCTAGAAGGTAGTGTCTGCAGATATAATAAAGTTACTATGAGCTCATAATGAATCAGAGTGATCTATAGTACAATACTACTCGTGGCTCTCTGTGAGCCAGAGACAAAGACAGTCGGTGAAAGCCATATGAAGACAGATAAGGGGTGGGCAGAGATTAAAACTGAGGTGCCCCACAAGTCCTGGAACTGGAAGAAAGTAGTATGGGTCACCAAGGGGCTTTAGTGCCTGATGTAATCAGTCTACAAAGAAAGAAAAATGTATTCTTATAGGCATGGTAGATAATATCCAGAAAATCATGATGATAGCATATTTTAACCAAACCATTTATCTCCTTATTGAAACATGGAAGGTGAAAAGAAGGAGCTTGGTTTGTACAGTTCCTTTCAAGGAACTGACTGTACATTTCACCAGGCCTCAGCTCTTAAAACTTCTAGTGTCTCCCAATATGGCAAAGCTGAGCATAGAGCCCAAAGTGGGAGAAGACATTCTAGATCCCAATTATATCAATGGCTGAGCCCAAACTTTATTTTGAACTTTGTCCTTAGCTTACATTGCTTTGTCAGAAAAGCCTTAAAAACTCCATACAATTATGGTTTTGCAACAGGGGATGTAGAAATGAATGGTTCAATGGGAACCACACAAACTTACTGTTGCCTTCTAGGAAGAAGGTTAGGAATGGAGCAGTGACTTTCAACAGTCCTAATGCTGTGACCACTTAATACAGTTCCCCATGTGCACCAACATCAACCATAAAATTGTTTTCTTTCTGCCTCATAACTAATTTTTCTATCTGGATACATTTTAGAATGTGCATATCTAGTATCTCTGATGGTATTAGGCAACCTCTGTGGAAGGAACTTTCAACACCCAAAGGGGTTGAAACCCACAGGTCAAGAACTGCTGGCCTAGAGCATCAACATTTCTGTTCTTGTCAGGAATGCAGAATCTCAGACTCCAACCAAGGCCTGGAAAGAGGAATTTCCCTGGAGTCTAAAGCCCAAGGTGTGTGTCTGGAGAATGGTAGCGGCAATCTTGGCAAACTTATCTCAATTTTCCTCATTTTTAAGGCTCTGATACTTGTATAAACACTGCATTAACCCAGTTACAACACATACCACACTGTAAACAGCTGGGAAATGAAATGAAAAAACATCTGCTTCCCTTAGCTGTGTAAATGGTGAGTTAGGAAGAGATGGTGAGGAACTTTATCTGAAGGAATAAGAAAAGAAAGTTGTGTTGGTATATAAATGATAACTTCTGAAGAGTCAGATCCCTTCTTTTAAGTAATAAAATTACAAATAGCCATAATTATAGGCAAGGTATGTTTGGGAATCTGATTGCAGATAACAGTCCAATATCTTCTTCCCTCCTTTCTGTCTCAACACACCTCTCACCTATGTGTCAGTTAAGCAACAGAGCAACTGTAGATTTCCACATTACAAGAGACATGTCATGGCATGGAGAGGATCATTCAAATCTAACAGACCAGAAAGCATGCCATTCAAGGTCCAGCTCTGTGATGGAAAAAAAAAATCTTGTGACAGATATGGCCTTGAAAAGGAAATTTCTTCTCTTTCTCCTTCTCTTGAATATATTGGGACATTCAGCGAAAAAAGAAAAGTACTGGGTTGCCATGATTCCACCTCTTACAAATTCAAACCCATGTTGTTATAGCTCCTTCAGAGCGTGGTGAAGTTCAGTGTGACTTCTGTATCATTACTTTGTTTATAGCTGTGACTAAATGCCTGACACTGAAGAGTAATCTGGCTCAGAGTTTGAAGATTCAGACCCTCTTGGCTAGGATAGGATGATGGTGGGAAATAACTCCAGGCAGTTGTGAGGCAGGGGCATGATTCTACTTGTGCACATCAGGGAACATCAAGAATCAGAATGCACAGGAATAGAGCCAGTCTCTAAACCTGAAGATTTCTTCTCTATCTGTATCCACTTCCAAAATGCTACAGGACCTTCCTAAACAGCTACTAGCTGGCAAGTGTTTACTCCATGAGCAATTAGGGGATGTTTTATACCCAATCATAATATCTTCCTTTAGGATGATCTGTCAGGGGCAATTGTTAAGATGTAATGCTCCCTTTATATGGTTACTTTCAGCTACGAATAGCTCCTCCCCAACTAATCTCCATGATGAACTGCTGTCATCTACCAATCATTCTTGCTAACTGCCAGTTGTTCCATGATTATCCCCCATGTTGCTTTGCACTTTTGCTATGATGACACTAAATCACCACTGTGAGTGAGTAGATTTCTAGGCTGAAATGTTTCCTGATGCATTTCAATTACTTTCTGTATGTCAAATTGTCAACTAGTTAATAAACTTTCAATGTTCATCCAGATCTAATTAAATTATTGTATCTTCTATTAAATTATTAGGACCTTAAATTCCAGTGTCTCATCTAATTTATTGGGGGGGGGGG
>JADRCC010106314.1:0-11578 GCA_019843855.1 Hylomyscus alleni
GATCCCAAGTTGGGCTGGTCATTGGACTGCCTTTCCTTTAGTCTCTTCTCCATTTTTGTCCCTGCAGTTCTTTTAGACAGGAACAATTCTGGGTCAGGAATTTTGACTGTGGGTTAGTAACACAGTCCCTCCTCTTGAGGCCCTGCCTATCTACTGGAGGTGGACTCTTCGAGTTCCCTCTCCCCAGTGTTGGGAATTTTGGCTAAGGTCACCCCAAAATACCTAGGATACAACCTGTAGACCATAAAAAGTGTAACAAGCAGAAATGCCCAAGTGAGGAGGTTTCAACTCCACTTAGAAGGGGGAAGGAAACAATCATGGGAGGCAGAGGGAGGGAGGGGTCTGGGAGGGAGAAGACAAGGGGAGGGGAAAAGGGGAACAGGATCAGATATGGGGGAGTGGCCAGGAGAGAAGCCCAGAGTGCTAAGAGAATGAATAGAAATAAGCAACCAGTGTAGGGGAATGCCAGGGCCAGTAAGTAGGAGGGGGTGGGGCACGGGGAGGGGGGGAAGGAATAGAGGTTTGTTTTAGTTTTTGTTTTTTTATTTTATTTTATTTTATTTTTATTTTTTGGAGGGGAACCTGGGAAAGGAGATATTGTAAATAAAGAAAACATCTAATTAAAAAAAAGAAATAAGCAACCTGGGGGAGTGGGAGGTGGGGGGACCCTCTAGAGAGTACTAGAGACCTGGAGACATTCTCTGACCAACATCTTTGATTGTATTAGGATTTCAAAAGTGTGTTTTTAGCAACTGGCTACTGTCTAAGATGGTGCCCTGCTTCTAAGCCACTGCTTAGGATCAGTGAGCATCCAGCACACCATGTTTGCCAGTTTGGTTTCTTTGTGCTGTCCCAAATCCCTGCTAGCAGAGTTATGCAAACTCCACACTCATACAGCAACTAGCACCCAATGGTACAATGGAAACGTCCCTTATCCATTAGCACTCTTAGTGGAAAGAGATGTGATATGCATTATTTAAAGTATTTTGAATCTTTCTGGCAAAATAAGTTGTTTTTTCCCTTCAAAGAAATGAAAAGCTAGGGAAAAACCCGAAATCTATGCCTATTGAAATGTTAGCATACACCCCTCCTTGTTAATTTAGGAGGATAAAGTGTGTGTCAGTGATTTTGTCTGCTCACATCATGAGCAGGTTTGGCAAATGTGGTTTATAGCCTTACCAGTTTTTGGTAGTGTTAGTACCAATTTATTACTATGTTCACCCAGCTGGTTTCCATGTTTGCTGGTTGTGTTACAAATGGAGCTGTTGGCTGCTGATGCTTCTCTCTTGTCTTTGCTGATTTGTAAGAAGTGGGTTTGCAACTCTGAAATCTCTAGCTTTGCTTTCCTGCCTCCCATTCTGGGATTTTGAAGCAAAGGGGGCAGTAGACTCTGCAGTTTGAAAGCAGATGGCAGTGCCTCTAATGGCAGAAGTGTAACAGATTCTTCCCTGCTTGGCCCAACTTTTTTCTAAGGGCAGGCATTTGTGATTGGTGTGTTGAAGCAGGCCCAGACTAGCTTGGACTGGTTCAAGCTGGTTTCAGAGAGGCTCAGACTAGCTCAAACTGGCTCAAGTTGGTTTCTACTGATTCAAAATGGCCGTGGTGGGAGTGTTTTCATTGCATCCAAAAGATAAAGAGTGCAGACCAGGGAAGGCACTTCCAAACAAAGGTCTAGCAGGACTAATTGTTGCCCTCAAACTGCAAATGTGATTCTAGCAATTAGAACTGCACACATATACCTCAGTCCTGTAATCTCAGCGCTCAGGGTATAGAGGCAGTTTCAGCCATGAAGTGAAACCCTGTTTTCTTTTAAACTCTATACTATCCTAGATTTAAGAAATTAAAAAATTAAAAAAGAAAGCCAAACCCGGGGTGGTGGCCCCCACCTGCATACTATACTGTTGGTGTGAAGACAGATGGATCAATAATTTGAGGTTAGCCTAGACTACATAGGAAAACCCTTGAACAAAACACTTAAAATTTTAATCTTAATAGATTTAAAAAGTTAGAAGATTAAAAGATTGGTGGGACTGGCGAGATGACTCAGGGCGTAAGAGCACTGACTGCTCTTCCGAAGGTCCTGATTTCGGATCTCATCAACCACATGGTGGCTCACAACCACCCGTAATGAGATCTGACGCCCTCTTCTGGTGTATCTGAAGACAGCTACAGTGAATTACACTGGAGCGAGCAGGGCCAGCAGAAGTCCCGAGTTCAATTCCCAGCAGCCACACACATGATAGCTCACGGCCATCTGTACAGCTACAGTGTGCTCATACATATAAAATAAATAAAATAAATCTTTTAAAAAAAGGGATTGGTGATGAAGACCTAGAATATTAGCACTTGGAGGTGGAGGCAGGAGGATGAAGAGTTTGAGGCCAGCTTAGTCCACACAGTGAGACCCTGTTTTCTTTTTTCCTATTTTAAAGAAAAGGCCTCACAACTTTGATTTTTAAAAACTAGAAACTTAAATAACAACAGCTAACCTGGGTGGTGGCACAGGCTAGCAATGCCAGCAGCACTCAGGGTATGTAGAGAAGAGAACTGGGAGTTCCAGGTCAACCTGGGCTACAGCATGAGACCTCAGTTTTTAAACTCCCACAATTTCCAAGATTTAAAAATTAAAAAAAATTAAAAGAGAAGGTCTAGCCTGCAGTGGTGGCCTACAGTACATCACTAGGATGTAGCCAAGCGTGAGGTGGTAGCTCAGGCCTACAATACCAAACTCTAGATAAAAAGTTTGAGGATGGCCTGGGCTATAGAGTAAGACTCAGGTTTTTCTTTTCTTTTTAAAACCACCACAACTTCTTAGATTAAATAAATTAAAAGCAAAAGATAAGGTCAGGCCTGGGCTAGGATCACCGGCTTGCTATACTTACACTCTGGGTGTGGAGGTAAGAGAATCCCAAATTTGAGGGCAGCCTAGGCTACAAGAGTGAGACCATGTTGTTTTTGATCACCATAATTTCCTCACCTTAAAACATTTTAAAAGGTTTACATAGATGGTCAAGCCTGGGATGGTGGCACAGGCCTACAGGCCTACAATACCCACTCTGAAGCCAGAGGATGGAGTTTAAGAACAGCCTAGGCTACATAGAGATTCCTTTTTAGAAAAGAAGCACACACAATTCCCTAGATTTAAAAAATTAAAACATTAACTAGAAGGTTAAGCCTTGGTAGGTGGACCAGGCCTCTAATATCAGCACTTGAGGTGTAGAAGAAGGAGAGCTAAGTGGATGAAACTAGCCTAGGCTACGTAGTGAGACCTTTCTAAAAAGCCTCACAACTTCATAGCTTAAAAAAATTAGAAGATTAAAAGAGAAGGCACTGCTTGGGTCAGTGGTACAGGTCATAATACCAGAACCTAGGTTTGGAGACAGACCGCTCAAGAGTGTGAGGCTGTCTTCTACCACATAGTGAGTCTCCATTTTTGCAAGCCCCCACAGTTTTACAGATTTAAGAAATTAGAAGTTTAAAAGACAATGCCGATGAGGTGGCACAGGCCTACAATAGCAGTGCTCATGGTATGGAGGCAGGAGGATTGAAAGTTTGAGGTCTGTTTTTTTTATCCCCCCTAGAATTTTGTGGCTTAACAAAATTAAAACATTAAAAGACAAGTCAGGTCCAGGGGATGGCACAGGTGTGTACTAACAGAGCTAAGGAAGCAGAGACTGGAGGACAGAGAGGTTTTGACAGCTTAGGCTATAAGAGTTTGTTTGTTTTTTTTTAAATCCCTACATTTTCCTAGATTTAAGAAATTAAAAGATTGAAAAAGAAGGCCAAATGCAGGGTGGTAGCATAAGCTTGCTATACCAGCCGTCTGACTGCATAGGCAGAAACCCTGGGCTACCAAATACAAACCCACCAACCCCCACCTCAATTTCCCAGATTTAAGCATTTAAAAGAATAAAGATAAGGCCATACATGGGGGGATGGGGTGAATGGCACAGGCCTGTAATATCAACAATGGGGAGTCCCAGGCAGGCAAATCAAGATTTTAAAGACCAGCTGGTGTATATAGTGACATCCCGAGCCTTCCCTCCAATAAACTCAAACAAACTAAAATAGAAAAATCAAAAAAGGTACAAGCATGAAGGCCCCAAAATAAGATGCAGATGAACTTTCTCAGTCATCGAAATTGACAAGCAAGTGGGTATCTTATGAGTTTAGCCTAAATTGAGGCTGCCTTATGACTCTGATCTGTGGCCTGGGTTGTTACTTCCCACTGCAATTCAGACACTTGCTTACTGAGTTTCTAAGGGTATCACAGACAAGTGAATAGCATGATGGGTACCACAGGTGAGATCTGCAAGGCACCCGGGATCACCAGCCTCTTCCTGCCACGAGGGCGCTGTCTCTCTTCTCCCTTTACTTCCTCCATCACACTTGGCCTCAAGTCCATTTCTCGCTTCCAGGAAAGAAGAAATCTAAGTTTAAAGCTTTTAAGAACTTTTTTGGCAAGAAGAAGAAGAAAGAACCAGAAGAAGTCTCAGAAACAGCAATGTCAAAGCCCAGGTTTTCCAGCAGCAGTGTTAGTGTGTCTTCTCTGCAGCCAGTTCGGGAAATGGAAATGATGGAGTCCAAGTAAGCCCAGATGGGGTCAGCGGCTGGGACAGGCATAAGCAAGTAGAATGATCAGATTCCCGGCTTATTGCTCATGAGGAGCTTACGGTCCATTTGATAACTCTAGGATGGTCCGTGTCATACAGGGGTTTAGTCTTTTTGCCTAGTTTGCTTGCCTCACCCCTAGGTTGCAGATATGGATAATAAAACCTCAAGTAAGAGGAGCATTTTAGCATACAAATGAGCTTAAATATAAAATTTTTTGTTGCTGCAAAAGCACAGAAATAAGCTAGCCAGCTCAATCCATCTTTCATTCCCCTCCAGAACACTGGGTGGTCATAGAGATATGAGGAAGGCTGTTTCTCAGCCACTCACTCACACCCATCCTATTTCTCTTTCATTGGGATATCCAGCTGTCCCTGGATGGGATCTCTCTATAGAGCACTCTTTAAACTAATTCCCATGACATTAAACTGCAGACATCTAGAGGTGCTGCACAGAGTTCACTAGTGCTCCTAGCCACCCCTTGAGGCTCTGCCATACAAAGACTCTCCCAATACATCCCCAAACGCTTCCCATGACATGATGATACTCAAGTATGTATGGTTCTTTAATGAGTGCACCTACCATGAGGACTTTCAGATAGTCTTGCCAAAGGCTATTTCACAACAACAGAAGGGCTTATTTCACACCTTACAAGCAATGCCATTGTAGGACATTGTCTCAAAATAAGACTATAACCAGTCTGTCTAAACCAGAGGGTTGGGGATGGAAGGACTGTCTGATTTAGCCTGCATTGTTCTTGCAACTTGGTAATGGCTGTTTTTTACAAAGATTGTAATTTGTCACTTCAAAATGATCCATTAACTCTGCTGTAACATTAAGAAATGTTGCGAGATACTCAAAGCAGGTGAGGAGGGAGAGATAGTTTTGCAAGGAGCATAAGTTATAAAGTATAACTTAAAAGCCTGACTTTTGTCCCTTGCTTAATATACTAGGACAAAATCCTTAGAGAATATCACTCAGGTGTTTGGAAGCGAGTTCAGGCTTTTTATCCATCTATGCAATCAGTCGTGTCTTAGGGTTTCCATTACTGTAAAGAGACACCATGATCAAGGCAACTCTTATAAAGGACAATATTTAATTGGGGCTGGCTTACTGACTCTGAGGTTCAGTTCATTGTCATCATGGCAGGAACATGGCAGCATCCAGGCAGGCATGATGAAGAAGCTGATAGTTCTACATATTCATCTGAAGGTTGCTAGCAGAATTCTGGCTTCCAGGCAGCTAGGATGAGTATCTTAAAGCCTACATTTATAGAGACACACCTACTCCAACAGGGCCACACCTTCTAATAGTGCCACTCCCTGGGCTGAGTATATACAAACCATCACACTGAGAGTTCTACATCCTGTTCCAAAGGCAAAAAGGAGATGACTGGCTTTTCCACACTGGGCAGAGTTGCAAAGCCCTCATAGTGACACTCTTCCTCCTACAAGGCCACACCTCTTAACAGTATCAGTCCCTAAGGGTCAAGCATATTCAAACCACCACAAATCATAACACTTCTAGCCAGCAGGGTATGGTGGCACAAGCCTGTAATGCCAGCACTCGAGAGACAGAGGCAGGTGATCTTTAGGAGTTTGAGGCCAGTTTGATGTACATAGAAAGTTCCAGGCTATCCAAGGCTACATGGCAAGAGTCTGTTTCATGCAACAAAGAAAGAAACAAACAAAAACCAAACATTTTAACACAGTATAATCCAAAGATATAACTGGTTTAATATTTCCGTGTTGAGGTATGATAGTAAGAAAATATTGTCTTTCTTATAATTGAGCCATTATATTTCCACAAGTGTAGAAAACACTGTAGAAAAAAAACCAAAGCGTTTCATTGGTACGCAGAGTGCAAAATACATGGGTTATATGTTCAGAATCAAGGTTGCAGTGAAAGCTCACAATACAACATGGATGAACCTTGCCGGAAGCACCCCATATTTGTTATGCAATTGATTTTGAATTGTTTTTTAATCATTGCATGTTTTCGAGTACATAAACCCATACAGGATTGCAAGTCACAATTTAAAAGCCAGGGCTTTGCAGTCACCATTCCAACATCACAGAGGAGCAGACCATGAAGTTCTACCCCTAAATAAGGAGCTATTGGTAGTTGATGGCTACTAAAGAGTCACAGTTTGCCCGTCGGTGGTGGCACATGCCTTTAATCCCAGCACTTGGGAGGCAGAGGCAGGTGGATCTCTGAGTTCAAGGCCAGCCTGGTCTACAGAATGAGTTCCAGGACAAGACATCGAGGGCTACACAGAGAAACTGTCTCAAACAAAAAACAAAACAACAACAAAAAAAGAGTCTCAGTTTTCTTAAGAGGTGTGGCCTTTGGTGGGTTAACTGTGTCCCAGTGGGTGGCCCCACAGTCTTGAGTATATTGGAAACACTAATTGGAGACAGTGAATTTTTAAAGGGGACATGAAAAGGAGAGGGAGAAGTGGGAAAGAACAATAGGAATTGGAGGGAGGGGCAGAGTAAATACTGTCTGGTTATTGAATCCCAAGTGGTCAACCCTGAAAACATACACAACAGGAAATGGTCTCAGCAGGTTATGTTTTTCTACTTATTCATATATTTATTTATGTATGTAACAGTAGTAATTAAAGAAAAGGGCCATGAGTTTGTGAGAGAGCAGGCATGGGAGGGGTTAGAGGTAAGATGGGGGAGGGGAAAATGATGTAATAATATTTTAACAAAAAAGAAAATAAATGAAAGAATATAGAATATATTGTATGAAATTCTCAAAGAATAAAGTAAGTGAATTTAAAAAGAACAGATGTATTTTAATCAAAAAGAAAAAAAAGAGATTGTGCTTAAAGCAACTGTCATGAAATGGCGACTAGAGAAGCAGCTAGGCTAGGGAACTCACAAGTGCCCTGTCATAAGGCTGTCAGGATATAGGCCCTGAATATGAGATGGTGACAAGTTCATGTAACAAGGAACTCCCTAGGAGGCAACTTGAGATGCAGCAAAATAGAGGGAGCAAGGGTCCTGTGTGCTGCGGCACTAGCCTGCTGATGGCACTTGCTCTCTTCCTGTCTTCTCTCCTTCCACTCCTTTGTTTCTTACACCATTCCCCATTCCTCATTCGCATGGGCATTCATCCACACTTGCATGTTGAATGGCTGAAAAACATATTACCATGCCCCTAAGGGTGTCTTTCATGCCATTTGCTTTTCTTTTGTTTCTAACATTTCTCCAAGTTTTTTCAACACACACTTGAGATCAAGTTGGTCTCATTCTTAATTGGAAAGCCTTTCTAGTTGATCTGGGGAGGAGACACATGCATGTTGCATAAGAATGCTTCGGAAAATAGGATAGATGTAGCCTTAAGTTCTTGTAAACAAAGGGAAGAAACAACTAAGAAAAAAGCCCTATATCTTGGGGCCTGTTAGCTCAGTGAATAAAGCTGCTTGCTGCTAAACTTACAACCCGAGTTTCATTCTAGGGACCTACATGGTGAAAGGAGAGAACTGACTCCCTGAAGTTGTTTTCTCTGACCTATATATGTGGGAAAGCATGTACACAGACAGACAGACAGATGCACATACACTAAATAAATAGTTACATGTAAAAAGGGAAAGACAGTAAGTAACCGGAGCAGATCCTTGAATTTCAAAACAAATCAAAATAAAAACACTCAAGGGAAACTTGGGTGTGAAAGATTTTTAATAACCCTTCCATTTCCCAAGATTGTCACTATGGAGTTATATGTTATATGGACAAATTGTATGATGACTAAACCATCTCAGTAGAGTTTGCCTGTAAAACATATACAATTTAATTATTTCTTTTATTTTTGGAGATTATGATATAATTGCATCATTTCCCTGTTCTTTCTCCTCTCTCCAAGTCTTCCCATGTACCCCTCATTGCTTTTATGATGACTATGAACCACAAAAAGGCATACATAAATAATTTCTAAACATTAAAATTAATCCAAGGCACAAGGCAGAAAATAAAAATTCCTCTCATTTCTTTCGGATCTCATTTCCTTAGAGGGACTTAACCACTAATAGACAGACAGATGCCTCCCAGACATTTTTCTGAACATAAACTATGTATGTTTGTACATGTGTATGTGTATATATGTGTGTATATGAATGTGGGTGTGTCTGTGTGTATGTGCATGTGTCTGTGTGTGTTAGATGTATGTATGTTGAATGTACTCTTTTTGTGATTCATTCTCCATCTCATAGATGGCTTTCTGTGTCTGCCCACCTGCATTTCTGCATTCTTCTGAGCTCTCGATGGTATCTATGTTATGAAAATACCTTGCCCTTCAATTCTTAACCCCTGGGACTGCTTTTATAAGACTCTTCTTTTTCATGTAGGCCCAAGAACAGCATGGGAGTCAAGTCTATATCCCATGACAGTGTCTTCTGTTCAGATCCTGAGCCTGAAAAAACAGCAGCCAAGCCACAGTCTCCTCCAGAGCCCCAGAGAAGCAGATCATTGAAGGTAACAATGAATCTGACCTCAGTCTGATTAGACACTATTCTTTTGCCCTGATCCCTCCTCAAAAGAGGGAGGAATTTGATCCTGATTATCAACTAATTCTATGTCACGAGGCTATCTTAAATCTCAAGTAATACAATATATAAATAGACATTTAACTATGTGAAATGGCCAACACATAATGTTGGCTGCTGTGTGCTTTTATTTATTACACCCAAGGATACCATCAGTATTTTGATAGTGAACAGTTTACTCTTTAAGTGTTAGTATGTTAACATGCCAACCCCCCAAGCTTTTCTCTCTTGTCACAGAGATCTCCTATTTCTAGAACTTTGCCTAGAGTCACAGGAAGTAGTACCCTTGCAGCTTTGAGTGGATCTGGGGACCACTATTTTTCCAGCAGTGGAATCTGGGCCCCAGGCTCTAGATTTACTGAGGTAATACCATGGAAACATGTGTAGCGTGGTTGGCTAAGTCACATAGGCAGGTTGTCTTAGTTAGGGGTTCTAATGCTGTGAACAGACATCATGACCATGCCAACTCTTATAAAGGACAACATTTAATTGGGATTGGCTTACAGTTCAGAGGTTCAGTCCATTCTCATCATGGTGGGAAACTTGACAGTACAGGCAGACATGGTTCTGGCTCAATAGCAGCAGGAAGAACATGACACTGAGCCTGATTTGAGCATCTGAAACCTCAAAGCTTGCCCTAGGTGACACACTTGCACCAAAAAAGCCACATGTACTCCAACAAGGGCACACCTCTTAATAGTGCTGCTCCCCAGGGGCCTATGTCAGCTATTTTCATTCAAAGCACCACATTTTACTCCCTGGCCCACATAGGCTTGTAGCCATACCATAGGTCAACTTCAAAAGTCCCTATATTCTATCACAGTATCAGCACTGTTTAAAAGTCCAAAGTTTAAAGTCTCTTCTGAGATTCATGCAATCTCCTATAAAATCTAAAAAGCAGACCATCTACTTCTGATATATAATGGCACAGAATATACATCCCTGTTTCAAAATGTAGGGAAGGGAGCATAATGAGGAAATACTGGGCCAAAGCAAGACTGAAAAACGGCTGTGCAGACTTCAAACTCTGCATCTCCATATCTGATGTCAAATCACTCTTCAGATCTTCAACTCCTTCAGCTTTGTTGACAGCAACATAATTCTTTCTATTGGACTGGCTCTACTTCCTGTTAGCAGCTTTCCTCAGCAGGTATCCCATGACTCTGACATCTCCAACATCTCTGGTTCTCCAAGACAATTCAGGCTTCACCTTCACAGCTTCACACAATGGCCTCTCTAGGCCTCCATGTACTGGGACACTCTCACACATGCCTGGCCTCAGTGGTTTTCCCTAATCTTGGAGGGAGATTCCATAACCCCTTTCTTGTATCCTTGACTCTAAAGCCAGAACCATGTAGCTGAAGCTGCCAAGTTCTGCTGCTTGCTAGAGATGGAATATGAACCCTTCTTTCAATTACATCTTCACTGCTTTCCATTTTTGATGGTTTCCTTCACTGCCTAAGCATGAATGTCTTGGCACTTGCTCAATAGACCAGGTTAGCTTTGAACTCAGTCCCACCAGCTTCTGCCTTCTGAGTTCTGGCATCAAAGGTATGCACTTCCACACCTGGCTCTAAGCTTTTCCTTAATTCCTTTTAATTTTTCTTTAGTTCATTTTTCAAATTCAAATTGGAAGTTTAGCAGAGTGGAGTTTTGCTCAGAGGTCACCACTCCCTTTATCCCACTTAGAATGAGGCTTTTCTTCAATCTGTTTATACTTTCTAGTGCCCCCTTTTTCCTCCAACTGTACACTGTATTTTTTCCTTGCCCTGCTTGCTCTTTTCAGTACAGATCTGCATAAGACTGCCCTTCAATAGCCATGCAACACAGGCAACAATAGGTGCCGCAGGCCGGCCGATCTGGGCCTCCCTCAACCCGCGGGAGAAATGGGGTCCTAGTCAGGTCGACAAGGCGTAGGTGAAGAATGATGGCAGAGACGACACATCAGTGTGGTTCTGAATGTATTTCTTAAAAATGGCATCAGACTTTTACAGTCGTTGCAAAAGAGAAATGATAGATCTGGCAGCTCAGTAGTTGAGGTACATCTGAGGCTACCTGAAATACACTGGGTCTAAAGCAGCAGCCATCTCCTCTGGACTGGCGCTGCATCCCCCAGGCTCAAGCGCTCTGGGCCTGGGGGACTGCGAACTGCATGAATTTAGATCTTAGTCTATCTCAGTTGGTGAGTCAGAGAGCCAGAGTGCAAGAGCAAGAGAGCAAGAGGGCAAGAGAGCAAGAGAGAGAGCACAAAGTGAAAACCAGGCTTATATGGCATACAACAAGTAGGGCAGATGACAAGAGTCACATCACGTGTAGGTGGGCGGAGGTTACAGCAAGGGGCACAAGGCTGAGGTCACGTAGGCAAGTGACTGCTACATCAAGGTCAGTAGGAAAGAGCAGTTGAGCCCTCCCTGC
>JADRCC010106320.1:0-13022 GCA_019843855.1 Hylomyscus alleni
AGATAGATAGATAGATAGATAGATAGATAGATAGATAGATAGATAGATAATAGATAACCAGTAGATAGATAAGTTAATTGATGCTCTTTACTTCTTTCCTGACTTCAAAGTCCCCTTCCCTAAATATTCCATATTTGAATTTTCATATATGTTTAGTAGAATTTTCTTAAGTGGGGTCTCAAGGCTGGCAAGGTCAGAGTGTACACAGAGTCAAGAGTTCAAGGTCACTACACAGTGTGCTCCAGCCTAGTCTGTGTGAGGACCTGTTTCAAACACACAGACAGGCTCTTACTCTAAAACCCCACTAGACTTAGACTAGTGACTGTCCTGCATCAGCTCAGGAGTCACAGGTACTGGCTGTCACTCCTAGCTTTAGTTTATGACTCAGACCCTCACTGTTCAGATAGCCCTTGCACTGTGTGTCTAGAGAAATTGTGTGAGTGACCAGAGCGATCCTATACTCTTTGCTTAACCAGCAGTGTGCAGATGGCCCTGTCCTGCACACAGTGTTGTCCATCCATGTCCTGCTTGGCATTGCTGTCCCATGCTCTCTTGGGAGCGTAGAGAATAGGAGCATAGCTGAGAACCTGAGTTTTGAGTTCACTCAGTTCAACTTAATCTAGGTAGCTAATCTTTATTACTGGCTGCTTTATCAAACAGTGCCACTCTGCATATATATAGGAAATGACTGAAAATACTCTCAGGAGCCCTCACATCTTAAAGTGTTGATGTGTCTTTAGAGTGGAATCAGAAAGCCTTATACTCAGCCCTGGTGACTCCCGTGCCAGAGTGTGGGGGGAGGTTCTGTGTTTCCTGTTGGGAGGCAGTGTGGGCATGCCCATCTAACTGCTGAGCTTTGGTGTGTAGCAGGACTGCATTAAGTGAGAAGAAGCCAACTGTGAAGCCAAAGTCACCTGAGAAGAGCAAACCAGATGAAAAGGACCCAGAAAAGTCACCCACCAAAAAGCAAGAAGGTACATTAGTGGCTGGAGAGTCAGCTTCCACTCTGGGGACACCAGCCCATTCTAGGACAGACCACCCACTTAGATGGCCCAACTCTTTATGATCCCTGCTCCTCTGAGGCTTAGTTGAGACAGGACAGTGCTGGCCATCAGCTTAAAGGAGGTAAAAATAAGGTGTGTCAAGTAGGTGGTTACAACTGAAACATAGAGTTGGAAATCTGCTCCCAGGCACTTCCCTGAACCGGTGAACCAACACGGGGCCCTAAGGCAGCAGAGACAGAGGAAGCTGTGTATGCTGTACAAATTATGTTGTCAACCTTATGCTTCTGAGATTAAGACAGATACGGAGATAGAAGTCATGGTAAAGCCTGGATGGCAGGCTGAGTGTGAGGAGGCTGCGTTATACTCTGGCTGAACTGGGGACAGCAAGATAACACCAGGGAGCCCAGGGAGGGGAGCTAGGTAGAACCACAGTGTGCAGGCTTCCCACCCTTGACAGTGCATGCTTTTCCTTCCCACGCTGACTGCATGCAATGCTGCACCATCAGTTCCTGAGGAAAAGTACCTAACTCTGGAAGGATTTCACAAGTTCGTCATTGACCGAGCCAAGCAAGACATTCGCAGTGTCTGGAGGGCAATCCTATCCTGTGGTTATGATCTTCATTTTGAGAGGTGAGACACTGTCCGTCCTGTAAGTTGAGTCCTGGTTTTGGCTGGTAGATATCTTAGCTGTGGTCCTGCTGGGGGATTACAGGTGTGCACCAACACCAACCAGCTCTCTTTTTCCTTAAAATCATATCAGGCCTGTTGTCTTTGGGCCCATTTGCATGATTTCATTTAGCTTTAATTACTTCTGTAATTATCATAATTCCCCAAATGCTACCAGACTGCATTTGTGGCACATGATTTAGCCCATGACTGCTTATTCTAAAGTCTTCTTCAGATTTCCTCTGCTCTCCATTGCCCTCTATCCTAGGAAGAACCCAGCAAGGCAGGGCTCACCAGCTTTCCAGGGCCCACTCCTGTCCACCAGTGAATCCCAGGCAGACAAGGAGCATGCAGAACTAAGGAAGTCAACACTCTAAATCACACAGGTCCCCCAGCCTTGTCTGTAGTTGGGCATGCTGAGTCAGAAAGGAGGGGCTATCCAATACAGACTTTCTGAGAAATCGTATTTCAGAGAATTACTTGGCAGAAGAGATCCCATGATCACAGGGTGCTTTTCCCAGGGTGAGGATTATTATTCATTGCATTTGGAACATGCTGACCCCTATAATTTAGCCAAATGTAGGAAACCCAACCCCATCATTTGTGGTCCTGGGGGACTGTGTTTGCACTCTGCCCTGATTTGAGAGTCCGCTTACTTATTATAGACAACTGATGTCTATAATAACTTAGAGGGACTTTGTGGACTAAGAGCTGTAGTCTTCAGTGGAAGGGGACCTACAGGGCCATCAGTGGAATCTGTAGAGAGTGCTCCTGTGTGTGGCAGTGGGAGGAGTCCCCCCTCCTCACCACAGACTTGTCTAAGGGCAGCCACAGCTAACACCGGGTCAGCCCACCAAGTGGGGCTCTGCAAGAACTTACCAATGAGAAGGGACTTGTGTGTCCAAGACCCTAGTGTGGGGCTGAGCTGGCCTCTAATGTGAGGAGAGCAGTGCTGTACCCTCTTGTCTCCTCCCAAGATGCTGTGGCCATCCAAACACACGACCTCTGGCCACTGGGCAGCTCAGCCTTTCCTACCTCAAAGCTCTGGGTTTGTGGGAGAGAGATGTGCATGCTGACCACACAGCTGTTCTGCTGATTACAGCAGTAAGCAGGAGGCCCTGCGGCTGTCTCGGGAACTGTCTCCCCATGTGCTTTAGAGGTTGGTCTCTTCAGCCCTGTTGAAGACATTGCCAGCAGTCTGACTTGTTCAGGTTTTCACACCTTGATGTTAGAGGGGTCCATTGAGGTCATGCTCTTGATCGCCCAGAATTCCATTACAAGGTATAGCACAGTTAGGAGCTATTTCCAGGCATGGGCATGTAGGTCGTGCCCAGTATAACTGCAACAATGCAGCTTGGCAGTAAAGCCCTGTGAGCACACCGTGGTCTGTCTGCCCTAACATCTGTGCAAGTAAATGGTGGAATTGGGTTGCTGAACTGAGGAGAACCATGCTGGTACCTGCAGCAACTGACCAGGCCATGGGTGAGCTGGGTACCATGCCCTGTGCTTCACAGGCAACCTCTCATTGAATTCTTGTGACATGATGCACCAATTCCATTCTGAGGTCATGTTATGGGAAAGTAAACCTAAGCTCAGAGTGAGTGTGCTCTTGCCCCAGTCACTGAGTGGGCTCCATGTCACCTGCGGGTCCCATTCCTCCACCTGATAAGAGGAAAGCACAGGGCATGTGGGTTTCTAGACTTCTCACAAGGCTCCTCTGTGCCCATACCCCTGATCACTCGTACTTTGATAGCTTTCTCTCTTGCCTCACATCCCTGATGGACTCTCCCTATCATGCCCCAGGTGTGCCTGCATTGATGTCCGACATGCACAGAAGGCCTCCAGGAAGTGGACTCTGGAGATGGATGTGGCTCTCGTGCAATACATCAACCGACTGTGTCGCCATCTTGCTATCACACCAGCACGGCTCCATCCTCATGAAGTGTACCTTGACCCAGCTGATGCCACTGACCCCAGGATGGCCTGCCTCTCAAGTATGTGGCCTCTAGGGGTACCCCCACCATGCTGCAGAAATACTTATGGCTGTCCATGTGCATCAACTGAAAGAGTAGAGAGAGCTCTTAAACTGGCCACGTTAGTCTCTGGTCTTTGTTTAATGCTCATTAAAACAAAGTCAAGGTGGGGTAACAGGCTCAGAGTAGACAGACACCTTCCCAAGTGCCCACTGTGGACAGGCTGCTGTGAGGTAAGAGGTCAGATGTCTCTGATCTGCACTAGAGGTATAGTCCCTCAGGGAGGTCGTCCGTTTCTCTTAGAAGCAAGGAATGAACAGCAACAGAGCACTAGTGAGTCCATCTCTCCACATAGGCATCACCCTGACAGAGCCATGGCAAGACATGTGCCTGACAGAGCCACGGCACATAGGCACCACAGGGCCACCTCACCTGGCAACAAGAGCAGGATCCTTGTTCTTCTGGATGCCAGGAGACAAAGATGGTCAAGTTGTTCATGATGGGAGTCTCTTACAAGGGAAAGGACACAGCTGAAGGGAGTCCGGGACTAGCTAAGAGACAGTGTACAGTGGCACAGTTTCCTTGTCACTGCTGAAGGCAGCTGGGTGACAAGCATACCGGACTCTACACTGCTTTTGCCACTTATCATAATCTGTAATTATTTCAAGGTTTAAGCCGGGCAGTGGTGGCGCATGCCTTTAATCCCAGCACTTGGGAGGCAGAGGCAGGTGGATTTCTGAGTTCGAGGCCAACCTGGTCTACAGAGTGAGTTCTAGGACAGCCAGGGCTATACAGAGAAACCCTGTCTGGAAAAAAAAAAATTATTTCAAGGTTTAAAAAACATGTAGGGTCAAGAATGTAACTGAGTTTAATCCCAGCACTTGGGAGGCAGAGGCAGATGGATTTCTGAGTTCAAGGCCAGCCAGGGCTAAACAGAGAAACCCTGCCTCAAACAAACAAACAAACAAAAAGAATATAACTGAGGAGTGAGTGTTTACCTGCTATGCAGAAGGCCCTTGGTTCTAGTCCCACAAAATTTCCTAAAACCATATGTAGCCCTGGTATGGCCTAGGGAGGGTTAGGGATGGGGCTTAGAAATCCAGGGCCTCACTTTATTACAGCTGCTAGCCACTGGCTTCCCCTCACTCACAACATCTTCAGGCTCCCAGGGAGGAAGTCCTCGGAGGGAAGCCCCTGATCCCAACCCAGTTGTCTTTCCTAAATTTGCCTGTCTGGGCTTGGCTGACACTCAGCCTGACCACCTTTTCCCTGCAGATGTGCCTATTGAGAGCTTGCGCCTGCGCTTCGCACTGCTCCAGTCTCTCAACACCACACTGGAGACCTTCTTCCTTCCCCTGGTAGAGCTTCGTCAGACACCCATGTATGCACATAGCATTGCAGCCTTGCTGAAGGAGGCAAAAGGTGAGTGCTGGAGAGCAGGAAGGCCCTGTCCCTCACAGCAGTCAGGCAGCAGGATCCCCAAGAGAAGCTAATCAAAAGTAGGCTGAGCTCTGAAAGATGAAAGAGTATAAAAATTCAGAGCATCCATTACTAAGGTTGGTGTCATCGACCCAAGGTGCCCTTAGGAACAGTGAGTGCAGGGCTATCGGTTCAGCCCGTGGTGTATACTTGGCATGTCATAAGGACAGGAAGGGCAGAGACAGAGGGGTTCATGGAGTTCACCATGTCAAAGGAATAAGGCAGAGGGTGACAGGAAAGCACTAGCGCCCTCCTCTGGTCATTCTGCCTGTAAATGCGCCATCACACCAAACAAGAGGAGCACTGATAGAGGCAGACACTTGGTGTTAATTTCTGTCCTCCCCATAAGCACACATGTTCCTGTACACATGTGTGCCACACACACAAATAGATGGCATTTTACATGGTGTGTTTGATCTCCCACTTGCAGCCTGACCAGACAACATTCCAAAGGGTTGAGGGATGAATATGCATGACCCCCCTCTCAGCCTCTCAGTTACAGGAGTGACTAGGAAACATCTTCACCTCTTTGCCGTATTTCCTTCTTCAGGGCTGATCTTCTATGACACAAAGGTGACTGTGATGAACCGGGTGCTCAATGCAACTGTACAGAGAACAGCTGACCATGCAGCACCCGAGATCACCTTGGACCCACTGGAAATTGTGGGAGGTAAGGCTGGCTGCATCCCGGAAACTACAGAATGCAGTACTTAGACAAGGTGACCCTGAAACCCTCAGGGAAGGGACCAGAGTGTGGTGGGGCAGCTCCAGCCCCTGCTCCTCTCCTGCTTTGTCTGTGCACTAGGCTCCTGATGTGGGCCTTCCAGCTCCAGGAGGGGCAAGCAGAGGTGCTTAGCCCTCCCTACCCCCACTGCCTTTCCTCTGTGGCTATAGGAGGGGTACAGAAGCCATTGTAGCTGGTAACAAGCCCTGCTTCTGTAGTTAAGGGCAGGGTTGTTGTGTAGAGCAAGTGTGAGTTCTGGAGAGAAAGCTCTGGGATTCCCTGGGTCAGCTGCCTAAGCCCCACATAGGCATAGCATAAAGCTTGGCCTCCAGACCTTATGCTCCCTTCTCACTTCCAGGGGAAATCAGAGCTTCTGAAAACTCCTACTTCTGCCAGGCTGCCCGGCAGCTGGCCTCTGTGCCATCTTCTCAGCTCTGTGTCAAGTTGGCCAGTGGCGGTGACCCCACATATGCCTTCAATATCCGCTTCACTGGGGAGGAGGTTCATGGCACCAGTAAGTGGTTCTTGGGCTAGGTGCAAATGCACAGACCCTGGGCAGGAGGTGGGGTAGGGCACAACGTGATGATACCCAGCTGTCAAGAAGGAATGCCAGTCAGGTCAGTAGCATAGGCCTGTCTTCCCAGTCATTGGGGAACTGAGGCAGGAACATTATAAAGTGAAGACCAGTTAGTTTGGTGTTATAGAACTAAGTTCAAGGCCAACCTGGGAAATTTAGTGAAATCTTGTCTCCAGATGTAAAAAATGAAGAAAGGGAGGGCTAGGGGTGGAGAAGGCTCAGGGTGGAAGGAGCTGGGTATGTAGAGAGTGGGGAGTGTAGATGGCTCAGGCCATAGAGGGGCTGGAGTATACAAGGCTGGGGCATAAAGTGATGGAGATGGGGAGGAATAGGGTATAGAAGCTGCGGGACTAAAGAGCTGGGGGTAGAGAGCACTGGGGGTGTAGCTCTGTTGAAAGCACTTTTGTGAGGTCTTAGGCTCAATCCTCAATACAAAATGACAAGGTAAGTGTCCTCCTCATTGTCCTGGGCTACAGAAGTCGGGCTAGCCTCCACTGACTCGACCTGCCACCAGCCACCACCCCACACCCTCCTAGGCACACTTGTCCTACTCTTGCTATAACATTGAACAGTCATCCACAAGCCTTTCCCAGTGAGAGGCACAGCTGAGCAGCTGCTTGAGCCCAGAGCTTCAGTTGCCCATGAGACAGAGACAATGGGATCCTTCCATTAAAGCGGCACCTGGCATCTGACACTCATTGGCAACAAGGAAGAAGAGCTGAGATGTCCCTTGGCCCTGCCAATCACTTTGGTCCCAGCTATTCAGGATTTTTTTTCCTGGTGTAAGTGGGTGAAGAATGTCCCCTGTGCCCCCACTTCCCTCTGTTCTGCCCCATGGGCATACAAGCAGCCTTAGTTTGGGAACCCTGTAAACAGAGCCCCGCTTCTATGAGCAGCTGCATCCCCGGGTGCCAGGCACAGGCTCCATGCTCACTGAAGACCAGTTCTTACCACTGTACAGATGGGAACTGGGACACCAGGAAGCTCAGCAACCTCCCAAGTCAGCAGGCGCAGCAGCTCCACGCTGAGGCCCTGCTGGCTCCAGGCTCCAGACTCCAGGCTCCAGCCTCAGCCAGGTCCTCAGACCTTGACAGTCTGCCCATACCCAGCCTACAGTGTCCTAAATTGCCTATAGCCTCGTGATCCTTGGATGCCAGCAAAGCATTCTGAATAGGAGGGACAGAGGGGTCCCAGCAGTCTCTGCAAGGCTGCCACTCTGGGCATGCTCATTTGTATTCATTAAGCAGGGCCAATTCTGAGAGAGAGTGGGAGGTGGCACTGGACAAAAGCAACCCCCTCATTTACTTCCCAGCCTTCAGGTTCCATTCCTTCCCTGCCCCCACCTCCCATGTGACAGGAGACAGTTAAGCCTGGGCACAGGTAACCTTTATGGAGAGCTGGGGTCAGCATCTCAGCAGACTCAACCTCAGGCCTGCCTCCATGCTCGAACAGGCGAGGCTTCTTTCCATACACTGTAGGAGCTGGCGAATGCGCTGACCTTGTGGTCCCAGCAGACAGCTCAGTGGAGGCAGTGCTCTCCAAGTAACTCTTGGGTCCATGCTGAGACCTGCCTGTCTGTGTGCTCTGCAGGCGGCTCCTTCCGTCACTTCCTGTGGCAGGTGTGTAAAGAGCTGCAGAGTTCCTCACTGTCGCTGCTCCTGCTGTGCCCTAGCTCTGCAGTCAACAAGAACAAGGTGAGGCAGCGGCTGTGCTCAGGGTCCCTATGTCCTGTCCCCTCTCCACACACATTTCTGGCCCAGGTGGGACAGCTTTGATGCCCAGCTAACCAAGCATGAGAACTAGGTGTGTCCTCACTGCAGCTTCCCTTGTGCCTGGGCACATGCTCAGAGATGACCTGACCTCGCTCATTCTTGCAGGGCAAGTACATCTTGACACCAAGCCCCATCACCTATGGGGAGGAGCAGCTGCTACACTTCTTAGGCCAGCTGCTAGGGATCGCCATTCGTGCAGATGTGCCTCTCCCCCTGGACCTGCTGCCCTCCTTCTGGAAGACGCTGGTTGGTGAGCCTCTTGACCCTGACCAGGACCTGCAGGAAGCAGACATCCTCACCTACAATTATGTCAAGAAGTTTGAGAGTGTGAGTGACAACTGGGTCCCAGGGTCATCTGGGCCAGTACTCCATGAGGACCCAAGCTTCTAGGGAAGAGGGCCTGGGATCCCCCACAGAAGGTTTGTCTTGGGGGGGGGGGTGCTGAGCCTCTGCCATCCTGTGTAACTGACAAAGCTGATACTGCCATAACCAAGTATACAATAGAGTTGAAACGTTCCAGGCAGCTGAAAGAGAGGGCATGTGTATATATGTTTGGGCTTCAGGAAGGGAGCAGGAGGTGAGCATTGGGGCCCATCCAGACAGCAGAGACTTGAGGATATGGCATTCTTGCCTCTCCTTTGCCCTCTTGGAACAACATGAACTGAGGCAACTCATAAACAAAGTATTTGATTGGAGGCTTGCAGTTTCTTTTTTTGTTTTTTTTGTTTTTTTTTGTTTTTTCGAGACAGGGTTTCTCTGTGTAGACCAGGCTGGCCTCGAACTCAGAAATCTGCCTGCCTCTGCCTCCCAAGTGATTAAAAGCGTGCGCCACCAACACCCGGCGAGGCTTGCAGTTTCAAAGGCTTGGTCTATTATTGTCATAGCAGGAATCAGACAGGCACAGTGGTAGATGAGTAGAAGAAAGGGAGATACTGGGCCTGGGCCTGGCATGGGCTTTTGAAACTTCAGATTCTACCTCAAGTGACACTTCCTCCCCAACCTCCAGACAGCTTGGGCTTTGGGGCCCATGAGCCTGCTCTAGAATGCAGGCACAACTCTGAACTGGTGGCAACTCTGTCAAGGCCTCTTGTGGGCCCATGAGCATGCCAGTGTTTGCCAGCTGAAGGACGGAGTTCCACTGCCTGGGGACCTTGGCAGCCGAGCAGCAGTCAGCTTCACCCTGCCTGTGTCCCACAGATCAACGATGAGAGCGAGCTGGAGGCCTTGTGTGCCGAGATTGCCTCCCAGCACCTGGCCACTGAGAGCCCTGAAGGTCCTAAGCCCTGCTGCCGGTTCACCTACCTGACTATGACTGGCGAGGAGGTGGAGCTGTGCAGCCGTGGCCGGCACATCCCTGTGGCGTGAGTGTGTGACTTGAAAGGGCTGGACCACACTAGTGAGAGGGCATATTCCCAGGGGAGGGTATAAGATTGGAGGTAGGACACAAAGCCAGAAGAAAAGATGATCTTTAACTAAAGGCTTCCCTTAAGGAAGTGGTTCTCAGCATGTGGATCCTGACCTCTTTTGGGTCAAGGGACCCTTTCACAGGGCCATCTAAGGCTATCAGAAAACACAGATAGATATTTATATTACAATTCATAGCAAATTTATAGTTATGAAGCAGCAACAAAAATAATGTTGCCGGGCGGTGGTGGTACACGCCTTTAATCCCAGCACTTGGGAGGCAGAGGCAGGCGAATTTCTGAGCTGGAGGCCAGCCTGGTCTACAAAGTGAGTTCCAGGACAGCCAAGGCTACACAGATAAACCCTGTCTCAGAAAAAAAAAAACAAAATAAATAAATAATAATAATAATGTCATGGTTGGGGGTCACCACAACATGAAGAACTGTATTAAAGGGTCTCAGCATTAGGAAGGTTGAGAACCACTGCTTTTAGGCAATCACATCTCTGAAGGAGCGGGGTGAGCCATGAAGCCAAGGCTGGACAGGCTGGGCAGATGTGCCGTCATAGCTCTCCCCTTGACCCAGCAGTTGGGAAAACAAGGATATCTACGCCGCCGCCATCCGGAGCCTGCGGCTGCGTGAGCTACAGAACATGGAGTGTGTGACAGCTGTGCGGGCTGGCCTGGGCTCCATCATCCCCCTGCAGTTGCTCACCACCCTCAGCCCGCTGGAGATGGAACTGCGTACCTGTGGCCTCCCATACATCAACCTAGAGTTCCTGAAGGTAGGCAGCCCTTCGGAACTGTCTCAGCACTCTGCCCTCACCATAGCTGCCTGTGCGCTGGTCCACATGCAGCTCCTGTCCCACCCTGCCTGGGAGGAGGTCAGTCCTGCTCATACCTGGGCCTTTCTTCCCCAGGCCCACACCATGTACCAGGTGGGGCTGATGGAGACAGACCAGCATATCGAGCTTTTCTGGGGGGCTCTGGAGATGTTCACCCAGGAGGAACTGTGCAAGTTCATCAAGTTCGCCTGCAACCAGGAGCGCATCCCCTTCACCTGCCCTTGCAAGGACGGGGGCCCTGACACAGCCCATGTGCCGCCATACCCCATGAAGATTGCCCCTCCAGATGGCACAGCAGGTATTGCCCTTCCCAGCTCCTTGGGTCCTCGTGGAGATCAATGACCAAGACCTCACATGCTAAAAGGGGGAGGCTTGGTGAGTGCTGTGGCCATTCAGCCCTGATGCTGCGTCAGCATTTAAAAGAAGCCAAGGAGCCACAGCTTGAACAATGCTTACCATTCTCTTATGCTAGAGATTCTACAATGCTAGAGATTAAATGCAGGGACTCCTGTGAGCAGAGGAGACTGGAAACCTCCAAGACACACCCTAAATTCTCACCTTTCTTTTATTCATTTATTTATTTATTTATTTTTATTAGTTTCTTTACTTACATTTCAAATGTTGTCCCCTTTCCCGGTTTACCCTCTGAAGACCCCCTATCCTTTCCCTCCTCCCCCTGCTCACCAACTCACCCACTCCTGCTTCCTAGCCCTGGCATTCCCCTACACTGGGACATAGCCTTCACAGGACCAAGGGCCTCTCCTCTGCTACATATGCATCTAGAGCCATGGGTCCCTCCATGTGTACTCTGTGGTTGGTGGTTTAGTCCCTGGGAGTTCTGGGGGTACTGGTTGGTTCATACTGTTGTTCCTCCTATGGGGCTGCAAACCTCTTCTGCTCCTTGGGTCCTTTCTCTAGTTCCTCCATTGGGGACCCTGTGCTCAGCCCAATGGTTGGCTGAGAGCATCCACCTCTGTATTTGTCAGGCACTGGTAGAGCCCCTCAGGAGACAGCTCTATCAGGCTCCTGTCAGCAAGCACTTGTTGGCATCCACAATAGTGTCTGGGTTTGGTGACTGTATATGGGGATTCTCAAATTTCAAATGCAGAAAGATAATTTGTGTTTCAGTTTTTTGATAGCATCGTATGTATCATAGGCTAGCCTCAAACTCACTATGTAGTTGAAGATAACCTTGAACTTCTGATCCTCCTGCCTCTACCTTCGACAGGCTAGGATTAAAGGTGTGTACCACCATGCCCAGTCAAAAGGACGATTTTGCCTCCCTGATAAGGAATCAAACTCTAGTGTGACAAGTGGGTATTTTTACCACTGTACTGAGGACAGTACAAGTGTGACCCATGGAACCCACATGAAGGAAGGAAGGAAGAGATAGAGGGAGGCAGGGAGGGGGAAAGAAGGAAGGCAGGCCGGACAGGATGGCCAGGGACCAGTAAGATGGGACCCATATAGTAGAGAGAACTGACTACTGCAAGTTGTCCTATGACCTCTACACATGTGGCACAGTAACACACCCATATACAAAATAATTTGTGTGTGTGTGTGTGGGGGGGGAGACAAGGTTTCTCTGTGTAGCCCTGACTGTCCTGGGACTCATTATGTTGACCAGGCTGGCCTCAAACTCACAGATCCAGCTGGGTGGTGGTGGCGCATGCCTTTAATCCCAGCACTTGAGAGGCAGAGGCAGGCAGATTTCTGAGTTTAAGGCCAGCCTGGTCTACAGAGTGAGTCCCAGGACAGCCAGGGCTGCAAGTGGGTGCCCAATAAGCCAGCCTGGAGGCAGAAGCCAGTCTCCAGCCCTCTAAAGTTGGTGTTTTATCTTCTGTAGGTCCCCCTGACTCCCGCTACATCCGAGTGGAGACCTGCATGTTCATGATCAAGCTTCCCCAGTACTCCTCCCTGGAGATCATGCTCGAGAAGCTTCGCTGTGCCATTCACTACCGTGAAGACCCCCTAAGTGGCTGATGGGAGTGAGCCGAAGATTAGGCTGTCACCAAGGCACCGTTCTGCAGGCTTGGGAAGCTTGCCAGTTCAGGCACATCCCTCCAGGGCCCAAGTGAGGAGCTGGCGACATTTGCTTTCTGAACTTTCCTCCGTGTCCCAGGGCCATCTGGAAGACACTTTTTGTATGTGTCCGTTTTGTGAGGGTCTGTTCCTTTGCTGCCTGTTTGTGGTACATTTGTAGGATAGTTTAGTTCCCAGACAGTTTATGTCTACTTTGCTCTTCCTGGACACTTTGTTCTTGGTGGCCCCCAGATGCTGATGCCACGTGTTCAGGTGGCTCCTCATCACAGAGCCACGTGGGAAGCTGAGGTGCCCTCACAAAGCCACACAGTTTCCTGTTCTCTCTACAGAGTGTCTCCACAACTGTCTGAGCAGTCCTCAGTCCCGTTCTCCTGCCCTAAGCTGGCAACTCTCCAGAGGCAGCTTCTGCAGGGCTCCCACCTTCCATCTTGAAGTGGTTGAGCTAGTAGTGCTCAAACATTCAAGAGACACAGGGAGCTCATGTGTTAACTAACCTTCCTGCTTCACCATGTGTTCCTGGCCTTTTTTTTTTTTTTT
>JADRCC010106325.1:0-10467 GCA_019843855.1 Hylomyscus alleni
CTGTAGGCTTCTTGTATGTTCATGGGCATCTCTTTCTTTAGGTTAGGGAAGTTTTCTTCTATAATTTTCTTGAAGATATTTACTGGCCCATTACATTGGGAGGTCTTCACTCTCTTCTATATCTATTATCCTTAGGTTTTGTCTTCTCATTGTGTCCTGGATTTCCTGGATGTTTTGGGTTAGGAACTTTTTGCTTTTTGCATTTTCTTTGACTCTTGTGTCAATGTTTTCTATGGTGTCTTCTGCCCCTGAGATTCTCTCTTTTATCTCTTGTATTCTGTTGGTGATGCTTGCATCTATGACTCCTGATTTCTTTCCTAGGTTTTGTATCTCCAGGGTTGTCTGTCTTTCTGATTTCTTTATTGTTTCTATTTCCAGTTTTAGATTCTGGATGGTTTTGCTCATTTCCTTCACCTGTTTGATTGTGTTTTCCTGTAGTTCTTTAAGAGATTTTTGTGTTTCCTCTTTAAGAGCTTCTAGCTCTTTACCTGTGTTCTCCTGTATTTCTTTGAGGGTGCTATTTATGTCTTTCTTAAGGTCCTGCATCATCATCATAAGTGATTTTAGATCTGAATCTTGTGTTTCCTTTGTGATGGTGTGTCCAGGGCTTGCTATGGTGGGAGAATTGGGTTCTGATGATGCCAAGTAACCTTGGTTTGTGTTGTTTATTTTCTTACGCTTGTGCTCCCCCCTCCCCGCCCCCCTGCCATCTGGTTATCTCTAGTGCTATCTGCCCTTGCTAAACCTGACTGGAGTCAGTCCTTCCTGTAATCCTGGTTGTATCAGAACTCCTCAGAGTCAGACTGTCTCTGAGATCCTGTGATTCTGGGATCCTGTGATCCTGGGCTTGTTAGAGCACCTGGGAGTGCAGCAGCTTCCTCTGGGTGTTATGGGACTAGCTGCAGAGCTTGTGCCCAAGGTCCACTCAGGACACCAGCCCAGAGAGACCAGAAGGAACCCGAGCCACTCTGCTGGTGGACTTCCTGTGTGCCTGGTCCCGCAGGTCCCAGTTACTCCCAGTATTGGGACAGATGTTGGGTCTTTCTCACCTCTGATCCTGAGAGTGTCAGAGCGCCTGGGAGTGGAGCTTCCTCTGGGTGTTGTGGGACTGGCTGCAGAGCTTTTGCCTGAGGTCCGCTCAGGACTCCAGCCCAGAGAGAAAGCCTATTCCTTATTCTTAAAAAGTGAGAAAATCGGCCAGTTGGAGGTGAAAGTTTTAAAGAACAAGTAGTTATTAAATCCTCATTTCTCCAGACACAGTGCTCAGCCTACAGGATTAAGCAGTTCTATTGGACTGGTGAAAGGGGAAGAAGTGGTAGGAGCTGCTTCTAAGTCTCAGCCACTGCTCCTTTCTACTGTAGCACTTGACTGCTGTGTCAGCATCTAAACTGTGAAGAAAGAGCTTGGTTGTTCTCTCTCCAGGACACACACATTACTATACAGACAGGTAAACAGATGAGTAAATTAAAGAAGAAGGCAAGGTATGAATAGTGATGAGGGATTGTGCCTGGATCCAACACTACCTCTTAATAGATGAGTGACTGGAACTGCCCAGGCCTTTGTATACATCCTCCTCTGTAAGGCAGAAATAACAGTTGGAGCCCCCTTTAATTTTCATAGCCATTTCAAGAGGCTAAGCTACTTTTACAACTGAGGAGAACTGGAATTCATAGATCTTCCATTATTACATAAGAATTATAAAAGGTAGAAACTAAGAAGTCTCTAGACAAGAATGTGTGTACTGTCTGTGTCCTGAGTGAGGGCTTGTAGGGAACCTGCACTAAGTGGGTGGGAACTTACTTCATGTCCATTTTCCTCACAGTGGAGCCCAGGAAAATAGAGCGTATAAATTTTGCATACTTTTGTCAAATAGGAGGAAACTAAATCCTAGCTTAATGATAACCTAAAATCAAGTTATTTGCCTCCTGTTTTTTTGTTATATATCCTTCCTTCCACAATAACAAGGTCAGTACCTACCATTGCTCATGTCTAATACAAAGGTTTTCTTGGTGTGCTTAGACTTTCCAGCCCATACTCTGGCCAGTATGACACTGGGCACTAGGCACCTGTGTGCTCCCATTCTCAAAAGCTCTTCTTTGAAGCAGAGAGAAAGAGGCTTTAGGTTTCATTGAGTGATAAACTTTGAAGCTCCAAGAGACTGAATACGGAGTAACACAATCTATTTTAGGGTAACATGAATATGATGCAGAAATATTGACTTCAATCTCTGGTGCTTGCTTTTTCTATTTGGGATTTTGTTTTCATTTTAAAAAGAAAAGGTTCAGTATGTAGTCCAAGCTAGCTTTTTACGATCCTCGTGCCAGTTTTCTCAATGCTGGGATTACAGATGTATAGCAACATGATTAGTGTAATGCTGATATCTTCTAATTTCATGATTTTTACTTTATTTATTTTGTGGGCATGTCTGTGATGTGTGCATGTGCCATGGCATGCTTATGGAGGTCAGAGGACGGCCCAACAGAGTCCATTTTCTCCTTCCACTGTTCGAGTCCTAAAGATTGGACTCAAGTTGGCAGCAAGTGCATTTACCCGCCATCAAGACTAATAATGACTTGAGTTTAATTCCCATAATCTATTTCCAGATTATATTCCATATAATCTATATGGAGATCAATGGCTCCTATGAGTTGTCCATTGACTTCTGCACACTGTACACTCAACATACACACACACACACATACACACACAAATCAATAAGCTTTGTAATTGGAAAAAATGAAATATGTAACATTGTTGCCATTTTTCTTTAAAATATTGATGTAACTGTGGGCATTTCTGTGATTTTTTTTTCTATAATCAGAATTGAAGAACACTGAACTGCATCGAAGAAGTAAAGGCTTTTTGATCCACGTTGGTGGTCTTTGCCCTTCTGTATCTGAGGTATGCTCATAATTTCTGTGGGAGGATTCACTTTCAAATTTGTAAATTATTGTGATTATTTTCAACCTTTTACAAATTTTATTTTTCTTCTTTTAGGCTGATTTAAGGACTCATTTCCAGAAATATCAAGTTTCTGAAATTTCAATTTATGATTCCTCTACTAATTACAGGTATGTTACCCAAATTCAGTAGGTATGCATTACTATATATCTGCTGTGCAATAGATACAGTAAGCAGGAACCACTCCACCTGGGGAGGGGTGTACCCAGCCTGACAGATAGCTGCAGGATCTCTCCAGTGGACCTCTCTTCTGAGATTTGGTTATGCCATGTGGTCCAGACTGCTGATCCTGTTTTCAGAATCCTGAGTCACACATGGCCTCCGCAGTGATTAGGAGAGTTAACTGATCTTTGTATATTTATCTGACTATATGGCATTCCATAGCAGAAGCAGAGTCCATTAAGTAGAAGATATGCTCTAGAAATGGGACTGGCCCAATCCCAGCTCCTTCAGTAACTATAATTAATCTGAATGCATTCCTTGACCTCTTAGTCTTAGCTTCTCTACAAACTGAGGATAAGCGTAATAACCATTGTTGTCCCACCAGCAGTAAAGGCAGGGGTGGCTCAGAGAGTTCCACTTAATTAGTGCTGACTGTAGTCACTTTTGCATTTTCTACTTCTGTTTTATAGTTTTGGGTAGGTGGCTGCATCTCCTGACTATGGTGTCAGAGACAGACAGATAGAGAGACAGAGAAAGTTGCTACTTTGTTATTTATAAATTATTCAGAATCCAGTCAGAGATAATTACTTCATGGAGGTACTATGCTATTCTGTCATAAAAATGACAGCTATTGACTTCAGAGGTCAAGACATTAATTAAGAGGGAATTGCTTGTGGTTCCGGTTTTAAATTTGTAAAAAATAGATACTAATTTTTGTAATTGTAGTCACATAGATTGTATATACACATTGATAGGATGTTAATGTTTTTTTTCTCAGGTTAAACTAGGGTTGAATCCCTTAGAAGTATTATCCTTCATGTCTTTTTTTTTTTTTAATTTCTTACCTGAACCCTTAAAAAAATGTGATGCTCTTTTCTTCTTTAAAATGTTTATTCTGTGTATAAATTTAGAAAATTCACTTAAATATAAAAATATAAGGATATTTTAACCCTAGTGCTGTTGGTTTAACAGAGATTGTTCTGGCCCAGCTTTTTCAATTACATAATAAAATTTTGATTAGATTATCTTAACTTCTATCTACATATTTTCTCACTACTGACTATAAATGTGTTTTCATATATTCTGCTAAATATTTTCAAATTTTATCTTTAACATCGAAGCCTTTGAGCCTCCTGGAGCTTATATCTATGCATAAAAATTGACTGTAGATTAGAATGTATAGCCACTTGGCCCTAAGCCTCAGAACTGTGTTGTGTGTGTTTGCAATTTAAAACATTAAATTTTAAAGTAATAATTCAAAATTATTACAGGTTGTCCTATTTCCCCTTTGATTTGTTCTGTATTCAGTTATCCTGAATAAACACTTATTTGTTGGTGCACACCTTTAATACCAGCTCTTGAGAGGCAGAGGCAGGTGAATCACTGAGTTCAAGGCCAGCCTGATCTACTTAGCAAGCTCAAAGAACTAAAGAGACCCTGTCTCAAAAAATCAAAAACAACAACAAACACCTACTCATCCCAAGCGAGTTTAAGAACCTCTGAAGAGCAGCTGGCTGGCCTTGTGAAAGCCATCTCAGTGTTCGGAAGGGTAAGCTCACATTGCTCATTAACACAGAACTTGGTCTTCTGCCCTCATGTTTTAGATATGCAACTCTTGCTTTTGCAAAAAACAGTAATGCAAAGATGGCTGTGAAGGAAATGAATGGAATCGAAATCAATGGAAAATCCGTGAACGTGCGGCTTGTGAAAATCCCTGGAGAGTACACATCGCCACCTCTGTCCACAACTGGGAAGAGCACTAGTATGAATCATTTGGAGAAAAATACCAACAATACCACCTCTGCCTTTTCTACTTGTCGACCGCCCAGAGCTAGATCAAGGCAGCTGGAGTCTGAGCAAGACAGTGAGTTTCCTCCCTTGGATCAGGTTAGTGTTCCTCGTGGATGAGCAGTAGCTGTGTGTACACTGCACTGTTGGAATGCCATTGTAACAAGCAGTCCTTGTGCTGGCACAAAGGTCGGAAAGGCCGTTCTTGCTGGGTTTCCTGCCATCTCCTACAGTCCTTGTCTCTTTACTCTTGAAAAGTACCACTCTAGAAGGCATTCATCCATCAGTGCGTGTATGTGTGAATATAGACTATATGTGTGTGTATGTATATATAATATGGATGTATGTATATATGTATATGTATGTATATATATACATATATAATTTGTGTGTGTGTGTGTATGATTTTCTTTTGTTGTTTGTTTGAGAGGTGGTTTTCTGGGCTGCCCTGGAACTCACTCTTGTAGACCAGGCTGACCTCATCAGCCTGTCTCTGCCTCCCAAGTGCTGGGAGTAAAGGCGTGCAGCACCACTGCCCGGCTTTATAGGTAGGTAAGTAGGTAGGTAGGTAGATATAGACAGACAGATTTTTTTTTTCTTTTTGGTTTTTCGAAACAGGGTTTTTCTGGATCACCCTGGCTGTACTGGAACTCACTCTGTAGACCAGGTTAGTCTCAAACTCAGAAATCCACCTGCCTCTGCCTCCCAAGTGCTGGGATTAAAGGCGTGCACTGCCACCACCCGGCCAGATATTTTTTAGATAGATAGATATTTTTTACAGTAGCTTTACTTGATTCTTCTCAGAACTATAAGACATGGTTATTTCATTTTCACAACCCTCATCTTCGCCCCACTGCAGTTCTAAACACTTCCTGGTATGTGACAGTTTCACTCAACAAAATGCCTGCTGTCCAGTGGGCAGTCCATTATTTTTTTACATGCAATAAAATTCACTCTTGGTGTTTATGACCAGATACTGGCATTTGAGTCAGAGAACAGTACCCACATTTCCAAAGCACTCTCTTGTGTGATGCTTGCATGTACGTCCCCTGTCTTCCACTCAGCCCTCCTGATCCTGTCATCTGATGCCTGCTAGATGCTGTGGCTGAGTTTCCATTTAGACCTTTCTCTGCTAGTAGGCACCCCAGCCCTTCTTAACCCCACAGGACTTCATTTGCATTCCTTTGAACTTAACCATTACTTGTCCTGTGTTTTCATTACCAAGTGTCTCAGTGAAGTAGCTTATATTCATTGTCTTTAATGTCCTATAGTCTAGTCTGACTTCATTTGCTAAAATGTCACTTTAACTGTTGAATCCATGGTCAACACAGCATCAACGTAGCTGTTGGTCTTTTCTCATTTGCTGCCCTTGAGAACTTGACAATCCTTCAGAACCCTCCCTTCACTTCACTGACACTTCTTATTTAGGGTTGTTTAGGGGCCATAGTAGGAAAGGAGGAAATGGAATATATGGGGAGCTGAACTGGCTATTTGGGAACCATGATCCCCCCTCTACAGTACACTTGGACTTTGCTGCTGCATTTGGGAGGTCCTCCTCTGTTTCTTTACATGGATTTTCTGTGGTCATTTTTGCATCCCTGCACTTCACATGACTCTAGCTATAGAGTCAGATTCTATGATTATTTGACTGAATTTGTTTACTCTTATGTTATAATTCTATAGGCAGGAAACTGGCTTGGACTGACCTGTGAGCCCAGTGCTCCTTAGTCTGAGAGAACATTGTCTGGTCCTGTCAGCTGTGGGCAGTGTGAAGACAATATGCTGCAGGCTCTGGGTGCAAGTGTGGGTAAAGAAGCTCCTGTTAGCATCTTTGATATACTTCACTGTTTTGTTCTCTCATCTCTCAGGAAGTTTCTTATATTCTTCTTTGGCCCATATTTTTAACATTTATCATATTTGTTTAGGGTGTCAAGAAAAATTGTAACCAGATGAAATCTGGTCAGTTAATACCTGAGACACCTTTTCAGTTCATACCTCCAAATACATTGAACCTGCGTAGCTTCACCAAGATCATGACGAGGCTGGCCGAACTGCATCCAGATATCAGCAGGTACTAATTAAAGTTGGAATTTAATGATATACTTGTTATAAAAATGTAGTGTTTAGAACTTCTAACACACAATTGTTTTAGAAGCAGAATTGTTTATGTCTGTATTTCTCTTGGATAGAGACCACATTATAGAAGCTCTTCAGGAAGTAAAGCTAAATCACAAAGGTTTTCTGAATGGTTTGTCCATCAACACCATTGTGAAAATGACTTCATCTTACCTGAGAAACTCTGCTTCCCATTTGAAATAAATGAAGCAAGGCAGAGGTAATTAATCATATGCTTTTATACTTAAATATTAAAGATTTTTGTTTCTTATATAAACCAGTTGATCCTAAGTTGAAATGGTAATACAGTAACAAAAGACTCCATTTTAAAACAAATATGCCATGCTAACTGTTAATTAAAACCAGTATCTGTAAGAGGGAAGGGTTGCTTCTGTTCTCTGCGAGTATAGTGCATCATGGTGGAGATGACATGGCAGAAAGGCTCCATCGTGACAGGTGTATGTAGATGAGTTCCTTACATGACAGCCAGACCATGAAGCAGAGAAGTAAACACTAAGACCCAGCTGCAGCCTTCAAAGGCCTATCCCGCCCCCCATTACCCACTTCAGCTAGTCAGCAGCTAGGAATTGGGAGACCCCTCTAGGGAGCACTGCTCCCAGGCACTTGGGGTCTTGTGAAGTCAACAAGGATATTTTCAAATGAACACAAACCATACAAAGAGAAACACAAACTAGAAAGTCCCTGGTGGGGTGTGCTCAAGCCCAGGCTGAGCACCTCACAGTGATGCAATCTAGCAGCTGGCTCCCTGGATTCTACTCAGAGCTGCAGCAGCTTCACTGCTGTGACAGCCATTAGTATGTGACAGCCAGTGGCCTGTTTCTGCTACTGACTTAGTAATGCAGGTAGTGATAGGATTCATCAATGAATAGATTTTAAATAAATGATATGCTGGGCAGTAATGGTGCCACACCTTTCATCCCAGCACTCAGGAGGCAAAGGCAGGCAAGTCTCTGAGTTTGAGACCAGACTGGTCTACAGAGTGAATTCTAGGATAGATAGCCAGGGCTAAATAATGAGATCCTGGCTTGAAAAAAAAATACATATAATATACCAAGTGAGTTATGAAATGGTTAGTATGTAATAAAGAATACTGCTAGCTAAGTTTTCTGGACTGTGATATTTGACATAATTTTATTGCTGATTTTTCTCTTGTTATTGATTCTATAGGAAATGTTTGGAAAGTTGTGAGTCCCTTCATCAGAGAAAGTTCTACAAAGTTAGGAAAAGCTGCAGTCATCCTGTCAAACAGCTCTGTAAGTGGACCTAGCACTTTAAGGATTCTCACAGTCCACCTTTAAAACATGGTGACAACACATAGATGTAGAGTATTAAAGTCTATGTATATTTTATGTTTATAAACTTCATTTCAAAATTATTATTCAAAACTTCAAGCTGTGTATTTTGAATCAAAAAAATGTGGCCATGTCCATTTTTAAATCATCATTAATAAGTCCATTTGAAAAATATTGTCCAGAAAAAAATTTTATTGCTACTGTTTCAAAGTTCATTACACATATAAAAATTATGTGAAATCTTTACACAATTCATCTGTAAAAAATGAAAATTTTCTGTAGCTAGTTTCAGCTTTTCAGACCCAGATTGGAGTACAAGGTTCAGATAAGCTGAGTTTAGTGCGCACAGAGATAAACAGGCTACGATGCATTAGTGTTCTTTGACAGCTCTGTTTTCCATGTACTGAAGTGTAAAAGGTCGCCATGTTCTGCCTGTGTTTTACTGTGTTCTGCTGTACTAGAGTGTAAGTTGAATGTACTTCTCTATCTCACAGCAATGTCGAATGGAAGCTTAGCACCACATCCCCTTTCCAACAGCAGCTAACACTGCTTAAAACTGCATTTGTACTTTTCAAATGTTTAAGTTGTTTCTATCCAATGCTTCATTGTTCTTGCTTGATTAAAAATTATCCATTAAGCATTTCTTTTTGATGCCCTTATGTTTAATAAAGGCGGTTAGCTCCTCTCTGACTTCAGTGCTTTCTGTAGGTGGCAATTCCCAAATGTAAGCCACCTACCAGTCTTTATATGAATATATAAAAATGATAACTAAGCCAGGCGGTGGTGGTACACCCCTTTAATCCCAGCACTTGGGAGGCAGAGGCAGGTGGATTTCTGAGTTTGAGGCCAGCCTGGTCTACAGAGTGAGTTCCAGGACAGCCAGAGGTATACAGAGAAACCCTCTCGAAAAAACAAAAACAAAAAAAAGCTACTGGCTATCTGCCAAGAGCTAGATTCCCCAGTGTGTGTATACCTCAACTCAAAAGTAATTGGCTTGGTCTATACATCAAATTAGTAAAATCTTGGGGATTCCCCTATATATAAAACCACTTAGCATTTTCTTGAAAGGCTACATTGACAAATGGCCCCGAATAGCCTTGTGATACAAACTAAACATTATCTTTAATATACTTGGAGAGATTAGCAAACCTGTAGTCATTTTTTTCTCAATAACCAAATATCTAATATATTATATATGCCTTTGCATATAGACAAAATTACTGAATGTCATTTGAGAAAAATGTAGAAAGGTCATTTCAAGTAATGTTCAGGAGTTTTGAGTTAGCAAGTCCTTTGCAATATCTAAATGTAAAGATCTGGCAACTTCCATGTTCCAAAGGCCTTTAAAGGATACCCAGTAACTGAGTCTCTTCTCAGGTTAGATTAGAAACTCAAGGGCTGGAGAGAGAGTTGTTCAGTGGTTAAGAGCACTTGCTGCTATTACAGAGGACTTGGGTTCGGTTCCCAGCACCTACATGGGGTTCACAATCATCCTAACTCCAGTTCCATGGGATCTGCTTTCCCTTCTACCCTCTGCAGGCACTGTACATACATGTGGTGCACTTACATACATGTAAGTAAAACATATAAAGTAAAATGAATACATCTAGCAAATTTTTAAATAAAGTCATTAATTTTAAAAGTATTCAAATAATTCTTTATGAATCTTTTGCAATCTCAAGTGAAAAATCAATTTTTTGGTCTGGAGAGATAGCTTAGAGGTTAAGAGCACTGACTGCTCTTTCAGAGGTTCTGAGTTCAATTCCCAGCAACCACATGGTAGCTCACAACCATCTGTAATGGGATCTGATGCCCTCTTCTGGTATGTTTGTAATCAGCTGCAGTGTATTCAACATGTATATAAAATAAAATCTTTAAAAAAGAAAAAGGAAAATCAAGTTTTACTGATGTTCTAAAGTCTCTAATACATAATTATACTTCTTGAATTTTTAAAGACTGACCAAGAAGAAAAGAAAAACTGAGCAAATGTTTCCAAATACCATCAAAGACAAAATTTCACGTAAATTTAGTATATTTCAGAGTTGTTCAGATTGGCTTTTCTTTGATATCATAGTATCAGAAAAACAAAGAACACCTAGTAGTTTCAGCTAACGAAGTTTCCTGGCTG
>JADRCC010106353.1:0-14424 GCA_019843855.1 Hylomyscus alleni
AAGAGACCTAACATGAAATGCCCTACTGTGGGGAAAGGGAATGTGTAGGGTCCATCTCCAGTAGAAAGACAGGGCTTCAAGTGGTAGGATGGGGTTGCCATCCCACAGTCAAAATCTCTGATTCAAAATTGTTCCTATTTAAAAGAACTGCAGGGACAAAAATGGAGAGGAAGGAAGATCAGTGACCACCCCAGGTTGGGATCCATTTCAAGTGGAGGTTCCAATGTCTGGCATTATTATTGATGCTATGGTGTACTTACAAACAGGGACCTAGTATGACTGCCTTCTGACAGGCCCAACAAGCAGCTGAAAGAATCAGATAAAGATATTTACATCCAATCAATGAACAGAAGCCCAGGATCCCTTTGGTTTAATTACGGGAAAGGCAGAAGAAGCTGAAGAAGAATACCAGCAGCCTCAACTATCCCAGACCCCAAAGATTTCTCAGACACTGAGCCACCTACCAGCTGATAGGAGGCCCTCAACACATAAAGTAGAGGACTGCTTGGTCTGGTCTCAGTGAGAGAAGATGCATCTAACTTTCATGAGACTTGAGGCCCCAAGGAGTTGGGAGGTCTGTTCAGATGGAGATGTAGAGCATGGGAACATCCTCTTGAAAAAAAATTTAAAAAAGAGAAAAATAGAAAATTAAATAATTAAGTTCTAGGTACTTATTAAAGCAGAGAAAAGTAAGAGCCATTTTTTAAGTATTTATTTAACTATAGAACAGTAACAAAGAGTTAAATTCCCCCAGCTCAAACCTTTAAGCACAAAACTTGAAATTCCCTCCCCATCTCTTATTAAAGCACAAAGGGTTAAGTTTCTTTAGCACTTACTTAAGCACAGAGTTAAAAAGAGGCCAGCAATTGTTAAATTTGGCATGAGTACCCCACTTGCGAAGACACAAGGATGGAGATTGATGCAATTAGTTTTTATTGATCCAGTATACTGCAGTTGTCTTGCATTTGAAACAAAGGCAACACTGAGGAAACAAAGCTCTTACTTTTTATACCTTTTCAGAACAGAGTTTTACAGCTAACAACATGGGCTGGTTACAACTTACAACATGGGCTGGTTATCTTTCTCATTTTTATTGACCTTTCTCCTCCAGGAGGAGATACTAGTTGCATGTAGGAGGGGTATGGGGAGATCCACCCCCTCCTTGGGACCTTTCCTGGAACCAGTCATCCCTTGGGGATGGGTGTTTGCTTAGTCCTTGCATTCTTGGCCCCTCGGTATTTTTATGGGGGGTGTTCCTTTAGGCTTAATGGCCTTGGTATTTTTATGAGGTACTTTTCTAGCTCCTTGGTTTGCTCAATTCTTACATTTCCTCCTCTTTCTTGGAAATATCTCAATCTTGAGATTATGTGCTACAGTGCTGTACCTCATCTTGGTTTATATTCTGATATCTCTGCCTCAACATCATCAAACAAGCTCTTGCCTTGAGCTCTTTTTCTTAGTGCAGCACCCAGACCTCCTTCTTTAAGGAATAGTAGATCTAATTTTCTCCTATTCTAAAGGGCCACCTCTGAGAAGGAAGTCAAAGTCTTTTCTATTCTCTCTATATCTAAATCAATGGCGGCTCTTAACTCTCCATAAGCCTTATACTGTAAGGCCATAGCAGATGTTCCTGTAGCTGCCCCTGCAGTCCCTAAGCCCAGTCCCAACATAACTGTCAGGGGAACCCCTAACTTTCTTCTTCTCTCTAGCCTCTTATTCTTTCTGACTCTTTTCTTCCTTTTGTCTCCAAACTGATTGCCACTTGTACCCACTTTGTTTACTAGACTCCATCCTCAAAGACCTTCTTCTAAAGGTTCTATCCCTTCACTATGCTCTTTTCCGATCACAACATTCCTTTTTCTTTCTCTGTTTTCTGTTATAAAACACTTTCTCAGCTACTTGTACTAATTCCCTTAACGACTTATCTTGTATTCTTTCTAACTTTCATAGTCTTTCAACTCCATCAGAAATCCAGGAATGACTGAATAATAGAAAATATATGGGAAGCCTAACACAGCTTCCAAAAATATTGCCAATTAATAGAGAATGCTCTGTCGTGCCTGTCACACCACCGAGATAAACCAGTTAGACAGACAGAGGCTCCCCTGACACGAGTGTCCTAAGCAGAAAACAGAAGAACTCGGTAGTGGCCTTCTTGCTTTTGCTACCCCTAGATGCAGTAGGACCCTCCAGGATCTGTCTTCAGACTGCGATGGCGAGGTACGTCTACCTGCCTTGCAAAACCAAGAAACTGCTGCGGCTGCACAGATCACAGATACAGATGCAAAAAGTCAGACACAGACACAGAAACAACCATGGTACCTGCTAGAGCTCACAATCTTCCAAGTGCGCAATCTTCCAAGCATGCAATCTTCCTATTTCCAGTCACTGGTCCCACAAGAGGACCCTTCCCAACCAATGCACCATGATGTTAAATTCTGCATGAGTGCCTCACTTGAGAAGACACAGGGATGCAATTAGCATGAAGTTTTTAATGATCCAGTATACTGGGTTCATCTTGCATTCTGAGCAAAGTCGACCCCGAGGAAACAAGGCTCCTACTTTTTATACCTTTTCAGAACAGAGTTTTACAGCTTACAATGTGGGCTGGTTACAACTTACAACATGGGCTGGTTATCTTTCCCATTTTTATTGACCTTTCTCCTCCAGGAGGAGATACCAGTTGCATGTAGGAGGGGTATGGGGAGATCCATCCCCTCCTTGGGACCTTTCCTGGAACCGGGCATCCCTTGGGGATGGGAGTTTGCATAGTTCTTATATTCTTGGCCCCTTGGTATTTTTATGAGGTGTCCCTTTAGGCTTAATGGCCTTGTTATTTTTATGAGGTACTTTTCTAGCTCCTTGGTTTGCTCAATTCTTACACCATCTTCAGACATAGAATAAGAAAGAGAGTGTTAAGTTTTCAGAAGCCATCAGCTTCTAGCTGCCAGTAAATTCAAAAAGAGTTACAAGGCCAGAGATCATCAGTCTTTTCTTTTTTTCCAACTCTGTGTTCCATCTCAGCTCTGAACCCCAAAAGGCCAGGGCAGACTCCCAGCACTTCTTGCCTTTCCTAGTTATAATAGAGTAACAGTCCATACCAATTAGTCCAAACTATTGCCTGGCTCATCCTTCAGCTGTTACAATTTCCTATAGATAACTGGGGATAATTGAGTCAAAATATTTTTCGTAAAGAGGAATTCTTTCTTCACTGACTGAGGTGACAATTGAGTTTCCTAATTGCCTCCCTATCTCTCAGGAGGAAGTTGGTGATATAAGGCTCATTTTTTTCCCTTGTCAAAAAGCAGCTACTTAGAAATAACAAAGAGTCTTCAATTTTCTTTTTCGAACCCTCCAGAATATGGTGGATAGTATGTTTAGTGTTCCAACCATCAAGGAAGTAAATCAAATCCATAAGGATTTGTATGTAGGTGTTGTTTATATACCCATCAAAAATATTTTTTTCAGTCCTAGTTGTGTGACACGGGAAACTTTGCATACAGCTATTGTGGACTTCATTCCTCTTTTTTTTCCCAGTAAGGTTGAAGTTTTATCTAAGATTAACATGACATCCTTCTAAGCAAATATGTAGCCTGGACATATTAATCTGGATTTTTAGTGACAGTGACTTGGTTTTGTTGTTGTTGATGATTTTCATTTGTTTGTTTGTTTTATTTTTTGAAAATTTTTTGTTTTGTCAGAGGGAATGACCCATAGATATAGGATGCCTCAAATACCTCTGCTATTTCTTATAAAGAAACATCTCTGGAATAACTGGAGTGGAATGAAGACTCTTAAAATGGGCCCTTTAGATCCCCGAGCATACAATATGTAGGATTGAGGAGAAGTGATACTGGGATAAAGGGATTTTTATGGATCTGAGACAGAAGAAGGGGATTCAACAAGGGGAACTAGAGGTAGATAAAGAAGATTCACTTCTTTTGAAGAAGATGAGAGGCTCAAACAGTGATTGTCAGAGTGATAGAGTCTGGTTGGAATTTGCTAGCTTCTTAGAGATGTTATAAGAGATAAAAGAACAGTTTTCCATAGGTCATCAGTGATCATTTTCCTTCTCTTTTATAAAACAGTTCTGCATGGAGTATGGTGTTACAAATAATTCCCTGGGGGCAACCATTTCTTAACATCTCTTAGGCAATATCAAGGCTAAAACTTCTGTCAGAAAAGTAATGGACTTCTATAATTGAATTAAGGACTAGTTGTGATCAGTGATTGTGAAAGCAGAAAAATGGCAGGTATGGAGGATTCATGGAACCTATTTGCCACATATAGATTAAAATGGATGAAAAAAGGTGGGAAAGCCTTAGATAAAGTTTATCCCTTTTCTACATTCATTTTCTAATATCTTGAGGAGTAACTCTGCTTGTCAGCAATGGACAGTTCATGCAATGTATTCTGTCCTAAGAAGAGGCAAGTCTGTAATGCAATTTTTATTCTCATATAGTGTGTTAGTTTGAGTGATAAATATTCTCCATAATCTCAGGCATTTGAATATTGGATTACCAGTTATGGCATTATTTTGGGAAGATAAGGAGGTGTGGGATTGTTAGTTGAAGTTTGACACTGGAGATGGCCATTTGAGAGATAAAAGACTTATGCTACTTCATGTCTGTTCTATTTCATTCTTCTGGTTCGAGATGTGACACCTCAACTTCCTGCAGTTGCTACCATGCTTTTGGCTAACCATAAGGAATTCTAACTCTCAGAAACTGTAAGCTAAATTAAATTCTTTCTTCTATAAGTTTGCTTGTCCATACCATAGTATTATATTACAAGAATAGGAAATGATGAAATACATTAATTGGAAACTTTAACTTTACTGGGAAGAATATGAATAGGTTACTGTAAGAATAGCTTAATTTGTTGTCCTAGGGTGAGTTTACTGTATGTTGGTTCTGAATTAAAACTTATTTCCAAATACATACTAAAGCAATGTGGCTCAGTAGTTAAAGTGATAGGGCTTGTGGAAGTCAGTTGGTCCATGGAGTTTTGGCTATTGTACAATGCACTGTGAATACAATGGTTTCCCAAGCTTATTTTCTTAAGGGTTGGTCTTGAGTACACTATACTCAGATGCTGATTTCTAGCACAAATATCTGTCTATAGTACATAAGATGGCATGGTCAAACATCTCCAGTATCAATGTTATGTAAAAATTGTTTTCTATCATCTCTGATTGGTCAATAAAAGAACCAATTCAGCTTATAACAGGGTAGAGGAGATAGGAGGTTGAACTCCAGATTTGAGCTAGGGATTCTAGGTAAAGAGAAGAAATAAACAGACTACAAGGAAGAATATAGAGAGGCCATGTAGAGAGACCAGGAGCATTTGCCATGAGGTCACAATGAGAGAGCAAACATGAGGACACACATGGAACAGAGTGAGCCTGCATAAGAACGGATTGGCAAATAACATCCTGCAGCTATTTTAGAACAAAAAAGGCATAGCATCCCAGCCCCAGCTCCCCAAATACTTCATTTTCCCAGGCACAAAATGTATTGGATAGATATACTTTGGAATTAGCTGAATAACCACAGTAGTGACTGAGTTTTGTGTGACAATTTGACAAAAGTAAATGTCATCAGAGAGGAAGGAGGTTCCGTTGAGGAAAGGCCTTCATGAAATATGGCTATAAGGCATTTCTTTAATTAGTGATCAATGGAAAAGGGCTCAGCCCTTGATGGGTAATGGTATCTCTAAACTGATGTCTTTGATTATATAAGAAAGCAGGGTGAGTAAGATATGGAAATCAATCTAGTAAGCAGTACCCCTCCAGGGCCTCTACATTAGCTCTTGTCTATAGTTCCAGCCCTGCTTGAGTTCATGTCCTGACTTCCTGAAATGATGGACTATGGTCTGGAGTATAAGCCAAAGAGACCTTTTCATCCCTAATTTGCTATTTGGTGATGGTGTATTGTCATTTGTAGTTTGTTATGAAGAAACAGCACAAGTATGACAACTCTTACAAAGGCAAACATTAAACTATGGCTGGCTTACTATTTCAGAGGTTTACTCCATTATTATGAAAGAAAGCATGGCAGTGTCCAGGCAGACATGATGCTGGAGACTGAGCTGAGAGTTCTATATCTTGATCCATAGGCAGCAAAGGAGGACTGAATTTTGTCTTATAATAGACAAAACTTGAGCATTTACCTCCTCAAAGTCCTACTTCCACAGTGATACACTTACTTTCTGCAGATCCAGATATAGAACTCTATGGTCCTCCAGAAACAAGTATGGCTGCATGATGCCATGTTTCCTATCTTGATGATAATAGGATAAACTTATGAAACTATAGCAAGCCCCAGTGAGATGGTTTCCTTCATAAATGTTGTCTTGTTCATGGTGTCTCTTCACAGCAATAAAACTATAAACCTAACTGGTACCATTGTAGTGGGGGCATTGATATGACAGACTGAGTCATGTTTTAGGAAGAAATGAGGAAGGATTTTGGAATTTTGGGCTAGAAGAACCATTGAATATTGACACCTCAGTGGGGCACTGTGTAGGAGCTTAGAAGATAATGATGAGAGCAGTGAAGAATTTCAGAGTGAAGATTAATAGCTCTATCAGGGCCATTGGATATTTTCATTTAAGATGCTATGGTTTGGTTATCTCGGGCTAAAGAATCAGGCATTATTATCAAGCTAGCAGAACTATTGAAGAGAAACATTTACATTAATGAGTCAGATGTTTCTGGTTAGCTGGAATTAAGAAATTATGAGTGATTAAGAATAGACAAGCATCACAAAGGTAAATTCTTCTGGGATATGTTTTTTGGGAGCACAGAAAAGCTATGTACCAGTGGGAGCCAAGGTTGTACCTGGTGCTGGAATCCAGATATGGTGTCTTAGTTAGGATTTTACTGCTGTGAAGAGATACTATGACCAAAGCAACTCTTTTTTGTAATTATTTTATTTATTTACATTCCAACCATTCTCCAACCATCTCCCCTCCCACAGTTCCTCATCCTATTCCTCCTGCCTTGCCTCCAAGATGGTGCTCCCCACACCAGACCTTCCCTTTCCCTGTGACCTCAAGTCTTTCAAAGATTAGGTACATCTTCTCCCGCTGAGGCCAGATCAGGCAATCCTCTGCTCTATATGTACCAAGGTCCACAGACAAGCCCCTGTATGTTATTTGGTTGGTGATTCAGTCTATGGGACCCCCCTGGGGTCTGAATTACTTGAGGCTTCTGGTCTTCCTATGGGACACCTTCCTCTTCTGCTTCTTCAATCCTTCCCCTAATTCAACCATAGGGGTCCCAAACTTCATTCTAATGACTTAGTGTCTATCTGTATCTGTCTCAGTAAGCTGTTGGTAGGGACTCTCACAGGACAGTCATGCTAGGCTCATGTCTGTAAGCATATCATAGCATCAGTAATAGTGTCAAGCCTTGATGTCCCCATGTGAGATGGACCCCGAGTTAGGTCAAGTCACTGTACAGCCAAGACATATCTTATAAAGACAGCTTTTAATTGGAGCTGGCTTACAGGTTCAGTGATTCAGTCCAATGTCATCATGGTGAAATCATGTCAGTATCTAGGTAAGCATAATGTAAGAGGAGCTGAGAGTTCTACATCATCATCTGAAAGGGACTAGGAGAATGCCCTCTGGGTAGTTAGGATGAGGGTATTAAGCCCATGCCCACAGTGAAACACCTATTCCACAAGATCATGCCTCCAAATAGTGCTACTCCCTGTGCCAAGCATATTCCAACCACCACATGTGGTAATGGGTAAGTCACCCAGGTGGTACTGGATTGAAGATTAAAGGGTTCAAGCAGTGAAATTGGGGTTTGGCACCAGAAACAGAGTCTATAATAGTCTATTGTTTAAAAGTGAAGCCCAGTTACAATGAGGACTAAAGAAGTTTTGGTGATACCAGTACAATAGAATGATCATCACAAAGAGCAACAGCATTAGCATGGAGCCAGAAAGTGTCTAGAAATAAGCTGTGTGTGCTACTGGTCAGAGCTGGAGAAGTGTCTTAAGCCCTTTGGAGGAGCCTGGAAGATCATGTATAGGTCATAGACATTGGGTATTGAGTTATTTGTATTTTTGTAGTTTAGTTATACTTGGTTTAGAATTTTACTCTGGGCTGGTCTCACACAGCTTTGAGGAGGAGTTGCTGGAGACCTCAGTGACAAGCAGGCTGGCAGCAAGCAGGCAGGGGGCAATGACTGAAGACTCCAAGGTGGGGGGAATTGAATTGGAAGTTTCTGGATACTTTATCCAGTGTTTTGAGGGATGCCAGACTGAGGGCTGTCCTTGGGCCACATTAAGGAGCTAGTAAGGGCAAGTGGATTGGCTGCCTCCAGGGCTTGGAGGGGCAGGAGAAATGTCACGGAGGTAAAGAGAACTAGTTGCTCTTCCAAAGACCCAGATTCAAGCCTAAACAACCACACAGTGGCTTATAAGCATTTGTGACTCCAGTTTTGGGATAACTGACACCCTCTTTTAGACTTCATAGGCATCAGCAAAGTCCTTTTGTGTGTATAGGAAAGAGAACAAGAGTCATTGATGCAAGCATCATCAATAGAATACAAGAGAGGTGAGAAAATCTCAGGGGCAGAAGATACCATAGAAAATATTGCCATGACAGTCAAAGAAAATGCAAAATGCAAAAAGCTCCTAACCCAAAACATCCAGAAAATCCACGACACAATGAGAAGAGCAAAACTAAGGATAATAGGTATAGAAGAGAGCAAACATTCCCAACTTAAAGGGCCATTAAATACCTTCAACAAAATTATAGAAGAAAACTTCCCTAACCTAAAGAAAGAGATTTCCATAAACATACAAGAGTCCTACAGAATTCCAAGTAGATTGGACCAGGAAAGAAAGTCCTACTGTCACATAATAATAAAAACACCAAATGCACAGAACAAAGAATATTAAAAGCAATAAGGGGAAAATGTCAAGTAACATATAAAGGCAGACCTATAAGAATTACACCAAACTTCTCACCAGAGACTATGAAACCCAGAAGATCCTGGGCAGATGTCATAGAGACCATAAGAAAACATAAATGCCAGCCCAGACTACTATACCCAGCAAAACTCTCAATTACCATAGATGGAAAAAACAAGATATTCCATGACAAAACCAAATTTACACAATATCTTTCCACAAATCTAGCCCTACAAAGGATAAAAAACGGAAAACACCAACACAAGGAGGGAAACTGCACCCTAGAAAAAAGCAAAAAGTAATCTTCCTTCAACAAACCCAAAAGAAAAATAACCACACAATCATAAAAATAACATCAAAAAATAACAGGAAGCAACAATCACTATTCCTTAGTTTCTCTTAACATCTATGGACTCAAATCACCAATAAAGAAACATAGACTAACAGACTGGATTCATAAATATGACCCAACATTTTTCTGTGTATAGGAAATGCACCTTAGTGTCAAAGACAGACACTACCTCAGAGTAAAGGGCTGGAAAACAATTTTCTGAGAAAATTATACCAAGAAACAAGTTGGAGTAGCCATTTTAATATCGAATAAAATCAACTTTCAACCAAACTTATCAAAAAGGATAAGGAAGGACACTTCATACTCAGCAAATGAAAAATCTACTGAGAAGAACTCTCAACTCTGAAAATCTATGGTCCAAATATAAGGGTACCCACATTCATAAAAGCATATTTATTAAAGCTCAAACCACACATTACACCTCACAGAAAAATAGTAGGTGAATTCTACACCACACTCACATCAATGGACAGATCATGTAAACACAAACTAAACAGAGACACATTGAAACTAACAGAAGTTATGGATCAAATGGATTTAACAGATATCTATAGAACATTTAATCCAAAAAAAAAAGATACCTTCTTTTCAGTACCTCATGGTACCTTCCCCAAAACTGACCATATAATCAGTCACAAAATAGGCCTCAACAGATACAAGATTGAAATAATTCCATGCATCCTATCAGATCACCACAGACTAAGGTTGGTCTTCAATAGCAACAAAAACAACAGAATGTATGCATAAATATAGAAGCTGTACAATGCCCTATTCAGTGATAATTTGGTCAAGGAAAAATTTAAAAAATTAAAGACTTTTTAGAATTCAATGAAAATGAACCTACAACATACCCAAATTATGGGACACATTGAAAGCAATGCTAAGAGGAAAAATCAGCTGTGAGTGCCCCCCTCAAAAAAAAATAACTTGGAAAAGGCATATACTAGCAGCTTAACAGCACACCTGAAAGCTCTAGAACAAAAGGAAGCAAAAGTACCCAAGAGGAGTAGACAGCAAGAAATAATGAAACTTGGGGCTGAAATTAACCTAGTAGAAACAAACAAACAAACAAAAATCTATACAAAGAATCAACAAAACCAGGAGGTGGTTCTTTGAAAAAATAAACAAGATAAATAAACCCTTAGCTGGACTAACCAGAGGGCACAGAGACAGTACTGAAACTAACAAAATCAGAAATGAAAAGAGATATAACAACAGAAGCTGAGCAAATTCAAAAAATCATCATATCCTACTACAAAAGCCTATACTCAACAAAGGTAGAAAATCTGGATGAAATGGTCAATTTTCTATACATATACCAAATATCTAAGTTAAATCAGGATCAGGTAAACCATCTGAACAACCCATAATCCCTAAACAAAAAACCAAACAAACAAACTAACAAACAAACAAAAAAAAACATGAGCAGATGGATTTAGTGCAGAATTCTATCAGACCTTCAAAGACCTAATACTAATACTTTTCAAACTATTACACAAAATAGAAACAGAAGAAAGATTACCCAATTCATTCTATGAAAGCACAATTACACTGTGTATTCTCCCTTGGAGATGGAATGGTTTCTGTTTAATCAGGAAACTGCCACCATTTTCTTTCATACAAGACTCATAAGAGATTTTTTTTCTACTTCTATCATGTTAAATGTTCCAAATATATTTTGAAAACCAGTTGAGTGCATACTACTATTACTTTCAGGATATGTGGATACTAGCCCAAAAGCTCCAAATAATCAGGATACTGTTCACAGACCACATGAAGCTCAATAAGAAGGAAGATCAAAGTGTGGGTGCTTTGGTCTTCTTAGAAGGAAAACAAAATACTCATAGGAGCAAATATGGAGATAAAGTGTAGAGCAGAGACTAAAGGAAAGGACACCCAGAGACTGTCCCACCTGAGGATTCATCCCATATACAGTTACCAAATCTAAACACTATTGTGGATGCCAAGAAGAGCATGCTGAAAGGAGCCTGATATGGCTGTCTCCTGAGAGGCTCTGCTAGAGCCTTTCAAATACAGAGGCAGATGTTAGCAGCCAACCATTGGACTGAGGGCAGGGTCCCTAATAGAGGAGTTAAAGAAGGGGCTGAATGAGTTGAAGAGGTTTGCAACCCCATAGGAAGAACAAAAATATCAACCAATCAGATCCCCCAGAACTCCCAGGGACCTAAGCCGTCAACAAAGGAGTACACATGGCTCCCACTGCATACATTGCAGAGGATGGCCTTGTCCTGCACCAATGGAAGGAGAGGTCCTTGGTCCTATGAAGGCTCAATAGAAGCCCCAGTGTAGAGTAACAGAAGTCAGGGAAATGGAAATAGGTAGGTGAGTGGAGGAACACCCTTATAGAAGCAGGGGGAGGGAGAATGTGATAGGGTGTTTCTGGGAGGGAGGGAAACTGGGAAAGGGGATAAAATTTTAAATGTTCATAAAGAAAATATCCAACAAAAAAATTTGTTAAAAAAAAGGGAGGTATGATTCATCCATAGTACCAGGGAGAAACTTCACTTCTTTATCAAAATGGAGGTAGAATGATTTCTGGAGTTTAGCAGATGCTTTAAAACATCCTATGGCATTACTTTGTCCTGTGTTTAAGATGAATGGGAAATGTAAGAACCCACTCTAGTCAGACAAAGATTCATTCTTCAGTAATGAAGTTACTTTTCCCTTCCATGCAAATAACCAAGATTCACTGAAAAGCTTGTTGAAGACTGAGGAAATATAGAGTTGATTGTAGAGAAAGGTGGTTAAAATTTCAGCAAATTTCATGTGACTAGTTGGAGAAATTAGGATTATAACCAATGTAAATTTTTTCTGTCCAAGTTTATTAATAACAACTTTCCACCTATGTGCAGTTTATTAAGACAATATTTTATATTCTTCATTCATTTCCTAGTCACGCAATATAATGGCAATTTATATAACAGTAGCTAATTCTTTTAAATTATATTATCATATAATAGGATATGAGATATCTCATTTGTTATGAGATCCTAAAAGACTATGTAGTCCTTATGAATTGTATTACCTACTCTAAAAAATAAGTACTGTTTTTATGGTTATATATTCTCATATTTCCTTTTTTCCTATTCCAATATGCAGTGGTATAATATTCTGAGTTGTTCTTTGAGTTTTTAAAATTCTTTATTGAAGGTAAATATAGTATTTACACTTTAGACTTTATTCACATATACTTGACATTTTCTATTTACTCTCTGAAATTAGTTTGAATTCTTTCCAGAAGAGTGTTTTTGTATGAGTATGTAAATATCTTTGTTCTTTTGTCTTTAAATTTCTATCATGTGCTTATTTAAAGCTTTGCAACACTGATTTGTCCCTTTCAGGCACTGGTAGCTTTCTGCCATATGGGTTGGCCTGTTCTTTGTGAGGTCATTTTCCCTCAAAATTCACTTGTCATAGAAACCTTCATGTACACTCAGTAAAGCCAAGCTTAGTCCAATCTGGTAGTTCACACATTACAGGTAAGATACTTGAAACATTTTGGAGGTATCTTAGTGAAAAGTTCCTGTTCTTTTACTTTTAAGAGTTGTAGTATATTATACAGATTTAAGACAACTGTTTAATTCATGTGTTTTGAATATAGCTTTTATTATATTCATTGTAATTTGTTGGTAATTTCTCAGGAGTGTCACATGCCTAATTGACTCTAATTATTATTTCTACATTAATCTTTACCTATTTCTTTCCTCACAATATATTGAATAAACAGTTATGAGAATTTGTTATTTTCTCTTTGTGTTAATATTTAATGTCTTAAATGAAACTCACTGGGGGAGCATGGGAACTTGGTGGCCATCTTGTTGGTCCTTTTCACAGTTAAGCCATAATCTTTTATATTTATAGTTTTTGCCAGTTTTTTTGTTCATATGAACAGGCTTTCTTGAATAACTTACCTGTTGGTTTTTTCTCAGAATTTCATATCTTTGAGTCTGTGTATACATCCAGTATTAATCTAGGTAAACCTTAGTACTACATAGCTGTATATTTAACACTATATTGTACAGTCAGATTCCTCACATTCTTCAGTTGTCCTATCAATCTTGTTCGATTTGGGGCTTCAGGACTAGCTTATAGCCATTAGGTATTTCATCAGAAGGAATTGTCACTATTTAATAAGAACTTAGGGACTATGGTAGTTTACTTGTTTATACTCAATCTTTAACTATTATGAAAGATTCTACAAATTCTGATCCCTTGCCTTTTTCTTATTCTATCGTAAAGGATGACAATGTTTCATTTTAATCTTCATTTTTGGAGTTTTATTTCATCACTTTTTTAAAGTTTGGTTATAGAGTGCATTTTCATATCAATATTTTCTGTCAACAGACCTTGAAGCTTATTTCTTTATTTCTATATTCTGCATATATTTTATTACAAAATATTTTTTACTTATTTTCTTGTGTACACATTTTTCAATTTACAATTTTGAATTGGTACACAGCACTTACATATATAATTAATATCTGAGCTTCATTCAATCCTAGTATTCAGGACATGAGTCCAGTTTGGTTAGTCTTTCTTAAGGGGAGAAATTATTTCCTCAAAATTCAAAATTGTCCTGGTAAGTCTGCAATAAAATGACTGAATCATCACAAGTCAGAATAATCTCATAACTAATCTATAACTAATAACTATATATAAATCATATATTTCCACCTTCAATAGTAAGTTTTGCACATGTGTACCTTCATGTTTTAACTATTTTTTGTCCTGATGTATATTCTCTTACTTTGCTTGATATTCATATTTATTCTCTGTCCTGACTATATCATTATATATATAAATATTATTCATATTAACATTATTATCAGTATTTTATTTTACAATTTTTATTAGTACATCATAAAATATATTAATATCATATAAGTGCATTAGTATTTATATACAGCTATATATATTTTCATCTATACTCTGAATAAATTAGTCCTTTACTATTGTAGCATGAACTAATACCATGTGAACATGTTGAAACTTTGTTTTTTTTGTGCCACATCACAGTCTCTTAAAGTTACATGTGTGTTGTTCAAATGGGGGGGGGGCTGGGCTGTAGCCAGGTCTGGTCTGCCTGGCTGAGGCTCTCTCTCTCTCTCTCTCTCTCTCTCT
>JADRCC010106375.1:0-10773 GCA_019843855.1 Hylomyscus alleni
CACACACACACACACACACACACACACACACACACACACACACGGAAAAAATGTTTGAGCTTAATTTACAATTAAGCCTCAACAAGGCTTCCTTGGTATACTTTTCTGAGTAACCACTGTACTTTTACCAGCTACAATGGAAACATTAATTACTAATGCAGCTCCCATTTAGATTCTAAATACCTCAGACAGTAAAGTAGTCTCTCTTCCCTTGTTACTGTATGCCCCAAAACATATATACACATGGCATGATGACTAGGTGACATTAGCAAATACTGATAAAGGATTTTATTTGTTGACAGGATTAAGTGACATGATATCAGCAATAACCTCATTTTTTAGTACTAATCCCATAAATGTTAACTAGCAAAAGAACAGCCAAAGTGACATTATCATTATAGTTCCTTTTAGCTGAAATAACTAGGTTTTTTTTTAATAAAACAGGTTTTCTAAATACAACCTCTATAAACTGTAAATCATAACCAAATTGTAGCTACATTGGAGCATCAATTACACATAAGCCAAAGAGAAAGAGAGAAAGGAAAAAAAAATGCAGCGGTATACTTTGACACTATTAGCTTGGTCTTTGAATGGACTAACTGAAATCACTTACGACAGCTCAAGACCCAACACATACATTTAAGCTACAAAATCTGTTTAGCCTTATCTAAAATGATCAGTTCACCAAGGAAGCATGACAGAACTTAGCTTCATCCAAGAACTTGGCCACTGTCAGTGGAATAGAGCATTCCCATTTTTAAGAAAAACTGAATTCTGAAAGGCTAGTCTGCTATGTGAGACAAAATGTTTCACAAATTCCAAGAGCACAAAAGCATTACTTCCTAGATTTACACATAAAGAAACTAGCTTTCAGTGTAATTTATTTAAGAGCTAGAATATACCTTAGGTAAACCTCAAAGTCAAGTCTCTTCATTTTACAAAAGTAGGAAACAGACTAAGTGGTTTATCAAAGACCACAAAACTTTTTAGAGCAATGAAGGAGCCCAAGTGTCCTTCTACTGTAACATGTCAACTTGAGAAATCTGTAATTTAAAAAGGCCAGTATTAATAATGAGTTAGTATGGCTACACTTCAGTCTAGTCCACAGAAACAAGCTTTTAATCAAACACCAGATGTTAGTTGTTCTTCCATAATTAAAATAAGATGCAAATTCCTAGAATCATTTATCTAGTCCTCAATTTCCTCATTTGTTAAATTGATAACCAATTTTCTTTAGAGTCCTTGACATGGTTTGAATATTTGGGTCTGCTCCAAAACTTTTTAACTCTATGAATATACTGATAACAAGAACTGAGGCCTACAGGATGTAGGTTATATGAGTGGATCGCTCATGGGTAGAATTAGGTAAACTTGATGGAGGAAGTTACACCCCCCCTGCCAAAAAGAGGAAAGAATATTCCTCTCTTCTGGAGTATGTGGTATCAAAGTATCACCTTGGGAACAATGAACAGCCTGCAACAACTTATGAAACCATGATCATGGACTTTCCAGCCCCCAGGAAAACGAGAAAATACTATTTATTCTTTATAAGCTGTCCAGTTTATGGTATACTGTTACAGTTTCTAAGACAGTCATACATAGCTTTTTGAAATTAGAAACTAGTAAGATGGCTTAGTACATAAAATGCATGAGGAAATAAGTCTGGATCCCCAGCACCCAGGTAAAAGGCTGTGCACGGTGGTCCATCCCTGTACCTCTGTGCTAGGAAGGAAGAGACAGAGCTATCTCTGCAGCTCTCGGGGCAAGTCAGTACAGCTGAATCAATAAGGCTGAGTGAGAGTGACTGTGTACTGCCTAGTTTAGGTCAACTAGACATAAGCTAGAATCATCAGAGAGGAGGGGGCTCAATGAGAAAAATGCCTCTGTATGACTGGTTTGTAGGGGATTCTAGAGGTTAGTGACTAATGGGGGGAGGGCCAAGACCACTATGAATGGTGCTATCCCTAGGCTAGTGGTTTTGGGTGAGTAAGCTGAAAGGAGCAACCCTTTCATGGCTTCTGCCTCAGTTTCTAGGTTCCTGCTCTGCTGTTTGAGTTCCTGTCATGACAACAGTGATATGAAAGTATAAAACAAACCTTTCCCTCCGCTCTGGTCACTGTGTTTTATCAAAACAATAGTAACCCTAACCAGGACAGACTGTCTCACTCATAAATAAACAAACAAGCAAGCAAGCAAACAAACTAAGTAGAGAAGAGAATGAAGGAACTGCACTTGTTTGCAGTGTTCATCTACAAATACCACAAACACACTCTAGGAGAGAAAATAGAATTGAATTTGGCTAATTTATTTCATTTAAAAACAATACTTCATGTTTCATTTATATATACCAAAGGAAATATTAACCAAACTCTCTAATCTTCATGCTTTACGTTCATTTTATTGTTTACTATTTTAGTATACTCTAAATTGCTTTTAGAAGAATTTAAACATGTTCACTTAAGGAATCCAGTTTTTCTAAGTATATACGTAAGGTACACTTGATTATGGTGCATGTAAGCTCCAGGACTCCTGGATCTGCCACCAGCCAGTAATTTAAACAACCTTAGAATTACTTTCCCAACATATTTCTAGTGAAAAAGCATATTATTCCAGCATCTAGAAAACATTTAACAACCTAAGTATGTAGTATAGCAGCCAGGATCAATCTGTGTCCCATGTACTGTTTGCATGCATGCTAGGCTAGGCAAGAATATGACCCAACACTTCTACAGATGACAATGCCATGTAGTGAGATCCAAAAATTGGACAGATCTGGTAGTTTAATTGAAAACAACACTGTCTTTTTGAATTAGACACATGGATATGAATCCTGATTCTATCCTTTTCTAGGTCTGTCAGAGCTCCAAGTAGATTTAAACAGGAGGAAAAATGTCAACTAAAAGTTGTTTTTAGGATTTGGGAACAGACAAAAAAAATTAAAACAAAATCCAGAATAAAGTAGGTGTTCGACACTCAGCAGTTTATTAATCTTATGAAGTAACTTCTCTTTGAGATGTAGAGTAACTGGACATAAAGAGGAAAACTACATTTATTACTTGAAGAGAATGCATCAGTATCATAGGCTAAAGGTTTATTAACAGCTACTTTAGAGAATAATGTGTTAAAGAATTTTTCTTAGCGATCCTGCCTTGCTGTTTTAGAAGAGGATCACAAAGAAATCTTGTATTTTCCAAGGAAAGGAGATTCTCCCTTTGAAATTTTGGTTACTTGCTCAGCAGTAACATTTCCCAGTTAAAGAGCAAATAGGTCCATTCCTTTTTCTCTATTATTCTAAGTCTTATCAACAAGTGGGGTTTTTTTGTTTTTTGTTTTGGATTTTTCGAGACAGGGTTTCTCTGTATAGCCCTGGCTGTCCTGGAACTCACTCTGTAGACCAGGCTGGCCTCGAACTCAGAAATCCGCCTGCCTCTGCCTCCCAAGTGCTGGGATTAAAGGCGTGCACCACCAACGCCCAGCAACAAGTGTTATTTAATTACATCAGACTTGCAGTTGGCTTTAGAAATTCTAGAAGGAATGCTTTCTAATAGCAAAAGCTATGGCCTAGTTAAGAGAACTACAGGGCTAGTTCTCAATTTATTACCACTCAGGCAATAGGGCCCTGTTAAATAAGCCGGTGATTAGTGATTAAAGCAATGGCTAGCCTTCCTCAGTGAAATCTTTTACAGATTCCTGTATCAATGGCAATATGGAAGCAGCTCTAAATGACCATTGAGGACAATTCTGGAAAAGACTCCTTCTACTACAAACCCCTGCAGTCTTCTGCAATCTGTGTCTGAGTGTGACTACCCCACAGGAAAGAAATTTTTAAATGAAACTTCTGACTTTACAATTAACAATTCTTTCTTCTAAATCTCCCAACTACACTACTACTTACTAGAATTAATATTTATACTATCTCATTTACTTCTTTTCTTTTTAAAAGACTTATTTATTTCATGTATATGAGTACACCGTAGCTGTAGAGATGGTTGTGAGCCTTCATATGGTTGTTGGGAATCAAATTTGAGACCTCTGCTGGCTCTGGTCAAACCCCACTCGAACTGGCCCAAAGACTACTAGACTTACTATACATAAGTACACTGTAACTGTCTTCAAACGCACCGGAAGAGGATCTCAGATCTCATTACAGGTGGTTGTGAGCCACCATGTGGTTACTGGGATTTGAACTCAGGACCTTTGGAAGAGCAGTGAGTGTTCTTAACCACTGAGCCATCTCTCCAGCCTAACCGTGAGATCTTACTAGGTAACAAAGTACTTTCTTTAAGTTACTGAGTGTCTAGCTGAATTAATAACCACTGCTTTTCAATTGTCTTCACTACATCATAGTCTAGAAAACATGAGCAATAAAAACACAAAAAGGTGGCGCGTCCACTAATACTTCTGTCTGACTCATACCAGGAACATGTAAGTATTTTAAATTAAACAAATGAATATTCTGACATGCAATGGATTAAAAAATGAAGACTTGATTGAACTAGAGATAATTTATGTGAAATAGACATCAATTTCCTCAAAGTCTGAGTGAGCATGAGTAAGAAGATGGTCAGAAAAGAAAATGAGTTCTTAAGAGCCTGAGGCAAAAAAGATGATGGCTGTGGCAGTAAACAGCATTCTAGGCCCTTAATGAGTATAAGAAAAATAGGAAGAACCTTAATTTAAGATAAGTCTATCTCCTCAGAGCAAAGCTGCATTTCAGACGGATAAGAAAGCAAGACAATCCTGAGCACATAGTTGATCTACAGTGAAAGAAGTGGATCAGAACTTCCAGTGAAGTGGGCTGAGGGAGAGGACATGCAAGTGTGTCCTGGCAGAGTTGCCCTGGTATAGTGTGGAGTTCAGCTAAGATACAGAAAACACTGAAACCAGAGATTCAGACTTTAACTGTTGAAGCTCACCTAATGCTGACTCTGGTAACCCATACTTTCAAGTAATTTCTGTTTCACACACTATGGAGATTATCTTCTAAGAAAAATGATACAAAGACCATTAGTAATCTACTACTTTTACTTATAGACTCAAACACTTCAAACCACCATTTGCACTAAATTAATCAATTACTATTGTTTGGCTTAAAGAACTAGTTTTATAACTCACTACCCACGTACACTAAGTGCTACCGTACTCAATAGTTTGAAAGGCTGTCTGGTACAAGCACTGGACAAAACTGACAATCTAAATAAGAAGTGATACAAAGCATCAAGAATTAAATGTAGACTGCTCAGCACATGGGAAATATTCAAGAAATTTTAGCTGTATTTCTACCTTGCTGTACAGCCATTATGGAATACTTTTAAATTCTACTCAGCTCAGTAATTCTAGAATCATAGATGGATTATGCAGAGTCCAAGCTGGATTCTGTACAACAGAGAAAATAGGGACTTCCTAGAGGCAATCAAAATACCTGACAGTAGGGAAGTGATTAGGTAAATGTGGGAATTGTGAGGTACCAGTGACTAAAAATGTTTTCAAAATAGTTACAGTACATAAGTATATGTACTATGAGAAGGTACTATAAAAAAGGAAGACTTAGTGGTGAAGGGTATTTGTTGTGAAAGATCTGGGTTCAACCCCCATTACCCACTTCCCCCAGCACCAAGCACACATGTGGTGCACATGCAAGCAAAATACACACACATAAAATATTAAAAATAAAACTTTTTAAAAAAAGGAAATTAAAGAGATGGAAATATAATAGGTCAATGTTTCGTACTTGCCTGGCATATTTATGTATAGCCCTGGGTTCAAACTCCCAACACCACAAAAAGAAATCCAACAACAAAAAGACAACATACAAAGTAAAACCCAATTGAACTATGTAAACACACAGTGATACGAAACATTAAAAATTACCCAATAACATACAAGTCTATCAAGACCTTTCTGAGAATCCTGAAAGAAAAAATACATTCTAAGTTCTCCATATTTATAATACAAAGAAAAGTGGTAATATTTCTAGTTATAATTCTATATTCTTCCTGAATTGAACAAATGCTATTACTACGACTAAGCTGCATTTAATGAACGGATGATCTTCAAACAAATGACTATTTTATGTGAATGATTCAACTTTATAATTTGTGCTATATATGAAAGGCCAAATTTTCACATTATAGCCTATACTGTGCAAATAGGCTCTAAAATTCATGGGACTGAAGAGTGGCTCACTGAAGATGAGTGCTTGCTACATAAGGATCTGATTTCAGATCCCAGCACTCATGTAAAAAGCTGAGCATAGATGTGTGAATGGATACCTGTAACCTCAGCTCTGTGGAGGCAGAAGAATTCCTAGGACTTGCTGGCTGCTAGCCCATCTTCAGATTCAATGAGAGAACATATCACAAGGGAATAAGGTAGTGACTGACAAGGACATCCAAAGTTCTCTGACCTCCTCAAACATACCTACAGACACAAATGCCCACATCACAAACATATTCCATACTTCACACAAGAAAATAACAGACATCTCCTCCTTTCTCACATCCATCCATCCATCCATACTAGAACTCTGCATGGGTAATGATTTTCTAGAGTCTTCTGAACTGCTGTTATATCTAAAAAGACATTGTTGAGTAGAGTAGCGCAGAAGAGCTGACTAAGCACAATGTGTACTGCTCTTGCAGAAGACCCCAGTTTGGTTCCCAACAACCAAGTCCTCAGTTCTCAACTCCCCATAGCTCCAACTCCAGGGGATCCAATACCCTCTTCTGGTCTCCACTGACACCTGTACTTATGAGCATAAGCACACACATATAACTAAAAAACAAAGTAATATGCTGGAGAAATGGCTTAATGGTTAAAAGCACCTGCTACAAGAGCGGCTGGCTAAGGGCTCAGTTCCCAGAATCCATATAGTGGCTAGCAACTGTCTGCAACTCCAGTTCCAGGGGTTCTGATGCCCTCCCCTGACCTCCAAGGGCAACAGGCACATACACGATGCAGACATACAGAGAGGCAACAACACTGATATACATAAAATAATTTTTTTAAAGATGAAAATTAATGTATTATGCTTCTTTTCTTTTTCTCTTTTGCTTTTTAATTTCTAAAGCAAAGAAGCACTAATTGCTAACTATAAATCCTGTTCCAAAACTATTAAGTAGAAAGTCTCAGAGTAAGCAACATTTTGATACACCTTCCTATGTAATTTCTCTGTAAAAAATTAACAGAGAATGAAAATAGATTTACAAAAAAAGAAAAAAAAATAGATTTACAATTAATTCCTGGCTTTGTGTGAATAAACTGCTATTCTCCTATATATACAGTACAGATAGTTCTCTGTACCAAGTTTCTAGGAAATAAACCCAACATGAAGATCAAAGATGTCCCTTAAGTCTGCAAGTACCTCTGCAGCTGGAAGGAGAAGAAAAACGACATCAACTATATACCTAAGTCCTTATCTCTTTATGCTCTAACGTGCGTCTGTCGTGAACGATCTGAACATCTGTCTGTCACTTTGTAGGCGCCATTTGCTGACCATGCTACACGGGTGAAATTCATCTACAAACATGGAGCTGCCCCTGTTATGATTTAACAAGCTTTATAGACTATGAACTGATATTACTTCCAGAACTCATGGTAGCAGTTTTAAGAGAAAGGTCACAAAGAAGAAGTGATTTTCAGTGTCTCCTAAATCTAAGAATTGCATTTTCATTCAAGAATCACATCTTCAATTCCAACCAAGCCTGTCAAAGCCCATGGGAACAAAAATTCTGGACAATACAGCAAGGAATGGCTTTTCAGAGAAAGGTTAACCCAACAGACTATACAGAGCTGAGAACGTATGAATTAAGACGTGGTAAAAAGTGAGGAAAATATCTTTTCCTAAGGAATTACTTAGCCCAAATCCATACACAACCTCCCTTCTTAGTAACCTTCTGTAGCTCCAGCTGATAGTTTGTGAACAATTTCAAAACATTATCAATAGGGGGCTGGAGCAGTAATGGTGCAGCGGTTAAAAGTGTCCCCTGCTCCAGCAGCAGACCCGAACTTTGGTTCCCAGCACTGTAATGGGTAGCTCACAAGGGCCTGTAATTCCAGCTCCAGGGAATCTGACTCCTTCACCCTCTGGAGGCACCTACATTCGTATGTACAAGTGAACATACAAATAACTTAAATATCTTTTTAAAAAAATCACCAGCAAAAAGATGTATAAGCTATACTCTACATAATGAAGGGAAGTCTAAAAATTAAGACTTTTTTCTGTCAACAGTTAAAACTAAAAAAAAAAAAGTGATTTTAAATAAATTTTGTAGGTTTACTTAAACTGAGGGAGGGTGCAGAAAAAAACGAACTGCATTAAGCTAATCTGGTGTAACTTTTACTCTGCTTAATAATGTGAAGGCAAACTTAAAATATGCACTAAAATTGTGAGAGAACCTGATTTATTCTGTAAAACGTTATCAAAAGCACACATCTATATATCAAATATATTCTGTAAGTTAACTTACTATTGTACAGTGAAAAACCAAACAAGTCTAAACTTATTTCATTCCTTTTACACATCCATTTTATAAACCTGAAACGAGCAACTGAAACTTGATTTACAGTCTGCCATAACTTATAGCTAACTACATATCCACATGGTGTAACATATACCAGTTGTAGGAATACACATATGTATAAGCATAAATAGTATTTTTTTGTGTGTGAAATATTATGTATTTACAACTTCTAAGAGTCCAAGTGGGCTGTACTTATATACAAGACATCTAATCTGCATGAAAGAAATTCTGACAGCCTAAGGTGGCACTTCTCAGAACTCAATGAAATATCACTGAAGCATTGTCAAGCCTCAGCAATGGCTGATTATTTCAATGGGAAGAATCTATGGTTATTTACTTATGAACTAGAAAAACAAACAAAACAAAATCTCAGTTTCAGTACTAGCCTATCACACACTATTACCATCTTCAGCTAATGGTACAAAATTCTCTTCCTGCTTCTAATCCCTAATGCTAGCTCCAGAAACCACTGATCTTTTCCTTTTTCACATCTACTGATAAGTCCTAAAGCTCTATGAATAAACAGTGCCTGCATATAGTACTCAGTACATCTTGGACCAATGATGGGGAGAGGAAAATAGGCTCAAGTAGAGAAATCCAAAAGTTAAAGAGCTGCCAACACAGATAAAGGTAGAACTGGTTACTCTGAAGAATATTAACTGGTCAAACATAAGCTCTTTTATGTTTTATCAAACAAAGACTCCAAGAAACAACAGAACCAAGAGCAAACATTTCCTAGAAAAATCAGTGTCACAGTTGATTTAAAATAAAATTAAACGTAAAAACCAGCTAAGTCTGAATTCTGCATTTAAAAAAACAAAGAGGTAGGGATTCGGATTTGACAATCACTTGGGTGGTTGATTCAGTAGGGAAATTATTCAAGCTCATAAACCTGGCTCACTGTCCAATTACAAAGGAAAACATAATAGTTACCTTTATTAGCCCTGTTTTTCCAGCATTTCTCACTTTCTGATCTAATCTCTTATTTACTTAAAATCATTCATAATGCAATTAATATCAAAATACCTCACCCTCCTGATTATACCCTACATGTTTACATAGAGCCCACTGATTTACATAAAGGTGCAAGTTTCTACACTCACAATGTGTCCCTTGCAAAGTCACAATTCTGCCTCGCTTGTACACTTTGGTATGAGGAATTCAGAGGCCTTCAAGTTCTCCAGGGCAAAGTTACTTAACTTGGACAATACTATCGTGGTCTTTCCTTTCCTCACAGCAAAGGGTACTTCAGGAAAAGCCTGTTCAAAAAGTGATGACAAAGCCCCCCCCTTCCCTCCCACACGACAGAATGCTTATGAGCCATAGAAGGGAAAAACCAACTTCCCCCGGTTTTACTTTTAAAATTCTGCCCCACTGATGGTTGGTCTACTTGACTTCTACCTGTCACTGCAGCGACAGGAGCTACAACAGGACATTTTAATTGCCTGGCACTGGCTATCTGATCGAGGCGTGACATCCAAAGTTACATACCCTCCATCTACTAAACACCGCAAGCCTAGGACTCAACGTAACGCCGAGAGGAAAAGTTTCTGAAGAGAAATCGTTTGCTGTCGCTAAAAACGTCCCAGGTAAAACAAAACATCTGAGTGGCAACTATTCTTGGGGACTTCCTTGGCTAAGACATCGTTCTATGCCTGGCCCTCCAAGAAGTGGAGGGACGATTCTGAACCGGAGTGAGTGGGTCAAGTGCTTGGGAGGCTCGCAGGATCAAAGATGCTATAAATACTAGGCTCGGTGCTAGTAGTGTTTTGCCAGTGGGCATCTCGGAGCATCTGTGTCGCCGAGTGGGGCAGTCGCAGGGCAAGACCGATCCCGGCTAAGGGCAGAGGCGGACAGTCCTCCCCACCACCGTAAAAGCCGACCCGGGTCCTTCTGGAAACCGCACGCTAAAAGTTACACACGCGCCCCACGCGAGGGGTGCGGCGGCGACAGCGCGCATCCCCTCGGGGCCGCGGGCCCGAGGTTGGAGCGAAGGAGGCCCCGGGGCGGCCGGGGCTCGGGGAACGGCCCGGGAGGTGGCCGTCCGGGCCCCGCGCCGCCCCGTTGCCGGGAAGCCTCGCGCCCCGCCACCGGCGGCGGCCGTGGGGGAGGGGAGGCCGGCTGCGGCCTGTTGGCGGAGTTCAGCCCCGGCCTCGCGTGCGGCTCCCGGCCGCGGCTCGGGGTCCCGGGTGCCGAGGACCGACTCACCGGAAAGGCCCGGATCCGCATCTTGGTGTCCTTCCGGCTGCCC
>JADRCC010106382.1:0-11130 GCA_019843855.1 Hylomyscus alleni
TGTGTGTGTGTGTGTGTGTGTGTGTGTGTGTGTGTGTGTGTGTGCTTTATTGGGACAATAGGGTACTGGTCAGGCTGGGGTTGAAGAACTATCAATGATTAATAAGAGAACAGATCTATTAATATGAAATCTTCTGTACTTCATTGAGACAATAGAAGCTACGTGTACTGCAGGTGGCGACCCGAAGAACTGAGACTGCCTAAGTGGAGGCAGAAGACTACGAAATGAGTGAATCCTAGAGGTGAAGGATACTAGGATTTTCAATGCTGAGATTTGGTATTCTCTGATCAGGTTGTTCCTATGCCTTGGCTCTTTTTGGAATAAGTATTTAACTTGTTTCTTATAGACAAGAGTTGGTTGTTAAGAGACTCCTTTCAAAGAGGCAATAAACTTTTAAAACCTTGGGAATTTTAAGGCCTGAATGACTTAGAAAAGTGTGATTTGTTTCATATTATGATAGTAATACAGGCTTTGAGGGTAAAAGAATAAATGGTTATGGCTTAGGTGATATGCTTTTATATCAAGTTGACAAAGCATAGTGTCTCAGTTATCTTTATTGTTAGCTTAACATGACCTAGAGATCCCTGATGAGGGTGTCTCAATTGGGGAACTGCCCAAATCATATTGGCCTGTGGGCATATATGTGGAGGGAGTAGGGGATTAGCAGGTAGTCTTGATCATTAATTGGTGTAGGAGGACTGCCTTAGTCAAGTCTTAGTCAAGGGTTTGTATTCCTTCACAAAACATCATGACCAAGAAGCAAGTTGGAGAAGAAAGGAGTTTATTCAGCTTACACTTCCACATTGCTGTTCATCACCAATAGAAGTCAGGACAGGAACTCATACAGGGTAGGAACTTGGAGGCAGGAGTTGATGCAGAAGCCATAGAGGAATGCTGCTTACTGGCTTGCTGCTCCTGGCTTGCTCAGTTTGTCTTTTTATAGAACTCAGGACTACCAGCCCAGGGCTGGGCCTTCTCCCCTTGATCACTGATTGAGAAAATGCCTTACTGTTGGAACTCATGGAGGTATTTCCTCAAGGGGGGCTGCTTTCTCTGTGGTAACTCCAGCTTGTGTCAAATTGACACACAAAACCAGCCAGTACAAGGACCTAGTCGACTGTGTGTGTTATCAGTTCTTTGGGCAGGTGGTCCTGAGCTGCAGAAGAGAGCATGCAAAGCAAGAGCTGGGGAGTGAGTCAGCAAGCAGCAGCACTTCTCGAAGGTTTCAGTTTCCAGTTCCCTGCTTGGCTGCCCCCGTTGACTTCCCTCAATGATGATCTGTAACTGTCAGCTGAAAGGAATGAATTCCTCCCCAACCTTGCTTTTGTTCATAGTCTTTTAATCACAGCAACAGAAAAGAAATAAGAACACTCCCTACGCATGAGGTCATTGAGAAACCTGTTTTCTCTTCCTGGTTTGTTTAAGCTAATGTAGTGACCTAGAGTTCTAGTCATGTTGCTGTACGTGGCAGGATTTAATTTTGTCTTTAATTATTGGGTGGTATCTCATTATGCATGTGTAGCATTTTTCTTTATCCATTCGTTAGTCAGTGGACACTTAGGTTGTCTTCTTTTGTTAGCTAATTAACATCCTCATCACAGTTAGCATCCTCACTAGATGCTTCTTTTGCACCAGCCACATCTCTTTCTGGTTCTTTCACTTGTTCGTGTGTTGTCTAAACAGGAAAAAAACGAAACATTTTGATTATGTTACAGGGTAGAAAATCAGGGTCCTAACATTTCTGCTGTTTGTGATCTGAAAAACACACACAATACTTAAATATTCTGAATTAATGAGAAGTTTCTTGGCCCTAAATGCTTTACTACATTTCATTTTGCATACTGTAGAAACATTATTTTCCTATCAAAATATTGAAGATCTTTTGTGCAAATATTTCCTGAAGCAAAGCAGCAAGTATTATTTAAGTGCCCACTTTGTGTATATATGGTATATGTGAGTGCAGGAGGGGGCATGTGTGTGCATGCTAGTTCGTGTGCATACCGAAGATCAATGTTTGGTATCTTGGTGCTTTTTTTTTTTTTTTTTTGAGATAATCTCTGTCTGAACCTGGAACTCATGGATAAGGCTAGCCTGGTCAGCAAGCTTCAGAAATCATCCCATCGTCCTGCCTCCATTTTCTTATCACTGGAGTTAAAGGTACGTGTATCATGGTTGGCTCTTTATTTGGTCACCAAGCACAAAACTAATGTCATGCTTTCACAGAGAAATATTTTGTAGACTGTCATCTCCTGAGCTCTGAGGCCTGCTTTTGGTCTCATCCCTGTAGTTTAATTTTATTTATTGTGTTTTCTAGAGAACACAGAGAGATGCCATTATTCTATCTAATGAGTGAAATGCATGCTATTAGACTTGGAAGTATTTTTCAGTTTTATGCTTCTGAAACAGGTTCTCATGTGTTCAGTACTGTCCTAGAAAGCGCTGTGCAGTTGATAATGACTTTGAACTTCTGGTCTTCTTGCCTCTGTCTTTATAGCACTCTGGTTATACTTGTGTACCACCACTGTTTGTTTATAATTTGCTGCACATGTGAATGTGAATTTTGTGAGGGCTACGCAAGTTCTTTAACAGCTCTTAATTCTCTTTTGAGAAGGAAGCAATAAGAGGCCATGGATGATAATTCTCACAGGTGCTTCTCATATACCTCACTGGGATGAGATCATTAGTCTGGACCCTTTGAGCATTAATAAAGGCCACAAGAGAAACTCCTAGACAATCGTTAGGATTATCTGAAAACTAGCAATTGTCTTGGTGCTTTTCTTAATCACAGGAGGATAAGCCTTGAACTTTCCAAAGTTTCCCAGCTATAAAAGAAAAAAAAAAACTTAATTCTGATCCACTTCATCTAAGTGCTGTTTCTCTGAGTAATTGGCTTCCCGGAAGGTAGAGTGGTGCTCATTTAGCAATCCAAGACCAAGTGAGCACTGGGAAAATGAAATGGAGCACATTTAGTGCTTCATTTAAAGCCAGGATCTTCAAGCTGAGAGCCCACATGAATCAGAGACATGAGTCACCAGGCCTAGCCTGTTTATTGCAAATTGACCCTGAGAACAAATAGAAAAATCAATCATTAATTTTCACATTCTACCTTTGATAACCATTTTCCTTTGAAGGCAATACTGGTCATAATAACAGTAATGACACCTTATCTTGTTATTTTTCAACATCTTTTCCTGTGTTTTCTGTATAAGTTCTCTAAATTATGAGTGAAATGTTTGGCTTTTTTAAAGATAAGGTATTTTTATGCAATCTACAGACCTGGACCTCTCTGTGTAGCTCAAGCTGACCTAGAACTTACAGTCTCCTTTTTACTGCCTTCCAAATGCTGTGGTTGCAAGTATGTGTCACTACACCTGGCATAAGTATGATATTTTTATAATTGATATAAAAATCACAGTTAGAAAGAGATAAAAAGTCACTCCGTAACTTGGTCTGACTAAAGGGCTTTAACTCTCCAATGGTTAGTCCTGAGTACTTATGTCTGAGCCAGTATGGACGGTTAGAGGTTTTATAGGTTATTTGAAGTGAGAGTGGCTAAGAAAAGGTGATGTTTCTGTCCTGTAAATTGTGATATAACAGCTTTCAAGTAACTTGGTGGCCTGTTAAGGCTTTGTTAGCCCAACACCAAGGTGTAGCATGGTTACTTTGCAGTCAGTTGTTACATGCACTGAAGACTGTAGATTAAAGTTTGACTATGACTTCCTCTGGACTTTGAAAAGATGGGTCATTATCCCTAGAATGAATAGCCAGTGTAAACAGCCTGGGTTGCATTGTCCTGGTTTGTCAGGGTGAACACAAGACTCATTTTAGTCTGAGGGAATTACTCTGGACATACAGTAGAGGAGGTAGCATGCACAGGCTTCACAGGCAGTGGAGCTAAAATCACATTAGTAGACATAGAACCTTCCAAACTGAGTAACTGGGACTGACTAAAGGGCTACAGGACAGAGAGTGAGCAGATCTGACATCTTTTACAAGAAGATAATTCAAAACACCTGGGAGTCATGGACGAGAGAGATTCCAAAATTAGATTGTACTGATAACCCAGTCAGGAGGATTAGGGCATGGGCTATTGCAATAGACAAGGAGGTGCAGAGTCAAACATGGCCTTGATGAACTTGGTAGGTAAAATGAGAAAATTGTGATGCTTAAAGATGTGTGTGTGTGTGTGTGTGTGTGTGTGTGTGTGTGTGTGTGTGTGTTGAAACGTAGGCTTCAATGCACCAAAGTGACCTATTGGATACTACTGCCATGTTCAAATATCAACTCTTATTTTCCCACTAAATTTGTTCTTACCTCAGACTTCCCTGTCTCCCAAATCACCCTTCACCTTTCCAATTATTCTAAACAATGAAATCATCTTTATCTCCTCTTCTGTTCATTCCCCAAATCCTGTTATACCATACTGCTTGTTATTCCTTCAAAACATTTAAAATAGAACCAAGTACAACAACTGCATATGGCTATACTGTGACAAACGTTTGTCATCTCTCATCTGACTTCCACAAAGCCTCTTAACTGCTTTCTTGTGCCCCATTTCTACTTGGAGTTTATGCTACAGCAAGTTATCTGAAGTAATTCATTTAAATAAAAGCTAGATAAGTTAGGACATTGTTGCTAGTTTCTTGTTCACTTAAATACATGAAACAAGTTAAAACACACCAGAAAACAATCCAGTATCTGTCTTTGGGTATATTGGGTTTTAAGATTTAAGAATTAAGACCTAATAGGTGAGTCCAGTCTTGGAAATTATAAAATGTAGCTAGGTTTTCTGGTCCCTAGGGCGACCCTTACTCTGATTAGTAGTATGTTACTTTGCAGGAGTCCAGGGAAGGTTGTAGGCACCAATTGTTTCCAAGGCACAAATATCAAGCATAAAATTCACCTTGATCCTCTGTATTGTTTCCACACCTATATTCATTCATATCTGCCAAGGTTCCAAATGATCTGGGATACTTCTAACCTCCTGGGGACTGTTCACAAACCATGTGTATGTGACTAGGGCTTATATTTCTCACGATGTACAACTATCCACAAAGGTTCTTGTTCCTATGTGTTTTTCAAATGGCAACACCAAAAATATCTTAAGTTATATATTGCAAAATCAGAAAAAAATATTTAAGTGGAAACCTTAAAATATTAATACTATCTTCTATTTATTCATTGACAATTTCAGACATGTGAATGATCAGATATACTCCCAATTCCCCCTCCCAACTCTTCCAGGCACCTCCAAGAACTGACCCTCCCCATTTCGTGTCCCCTCTTTTCGCCTGGTGATTTTCACTAGACAAGTACTACTGGAAACCATAGTGCTTTACATGTCAGTTAACACCTAATTATCCAATCAGAGTTGACCTCATACAAATCCTTACTTCTTTGATCAATAAAATCAATTCATAATCATTAAATCCCTTTGCAAAGGTAAGCCAGTGTGGTCAGTGAAAGATCATGGCAAGTCAGAGAATATTTAATGTAATTTGGTCTTGTGAGCATGAACTGCTGTTATTTCTTGCCCCTCACATAAGTGCTGCCAAAATGTATCTGGAAATATAATGTTTGATAAATATTTTTTAATGAAAATCATTTGAGATAAACATGCCTTAAGTTGTATTGAACATAGTAATTCTTAACATACTCAGACTTATTTTTGAGATTAGTCTTCTGTTTTATTTAAGGTTTGTAATTAATGTATACTCATTGTAACAAATAATGATTTTTTTTTTTTTTTTTTGGTTTTTTCGAGACAGGGTTTCTCTGTGTTGCCTTGGCTGTTCTGGAACTCACTCTGTAGACCAGGCTGGCCTTGAACTCAGAAATCCACCTGCCTCTGCCTTCCAAGTGCTGGGATTAAATGCATGCACCACCACCGCCTGGCAATAATGATTTTTATTATCATACTTGCATGAATTTTCATCATATACCCTTGATATCCTTTTTTTAAAAAAAAAAAAACTCTTTCCCCTTTTGCTAGTTTCCATTATCTTCCAAAATAATACCCTCTGTTTTATTGGGATTTTAAAATAACGTATTACAGTAGAATAATATTTATCTTTATGCATCTGACTTATTTAGCTTGATGTTATAATGCATTTCCCAAAATGACATTATTTCTTCTTTCTATGGCAGAACAAGCTGTGTTATATGTATAGGTAGCATATTTTCTTTATCTATCCACTGACAGACACCTAAACTAGTTACATAACTTGCCTGTTGTGCATAGTGTCTCCCAAACATGGATATACTGATTTGAATTCCTTTGTGTGTGTGTGTGTGTGTGTGTGTGTGTATCTAGGCCGGGCCTCGTTAGATTTTTGAGTCATCTCAATGATGACTTACATAATGGCTTTACCAATTGACTTTTCCATCAATAGTGGAGAATGTTTCTCCCCCAGAATACTTACCTGTGGTTGTTGTCAAAAGTCTAATTTTTTTTTTTAAAAAAAAAAAGTCTAAAAGGAAGTGAAAGAAGTAGATGTAACACATATGCCATACATATGACATATTCGTTGCTTTGAGATCACATTTGAACACCGAAACTTATGTGTGAACAAGAAATTAAGAGCATCTGCACAGGCTACATAGATGTTTATGCAGAAACTATTTCAAAAGAAAGTAAAATAACCATGTGGAACCAGTATATAAAAGTTTCGCTAAGGTGAATTTTGATAGACTTACATTAAACTTTAGCATGATAAGAGATACAATCACTAATTTTACCAAAATATGTAAATCAAGACTCATTTTAACTTCTCAAGTTGAAAGAGAGTTTTTAAAATGTTTCCATCCAACATACAATCTTCGTTATTGACTAACTCTGCAACTTGTTTTGCTGCCAGCAGAGGGAGCCCAAAGACAAGATGCCAGGCTAGGGCCCTACAGGAGAATGGCTGGATAAGGAGAGTGTTGGACAAATTGTGAACTACTGCATCTGTATTGTTTCTGTGCTGGTAGAACCTCTCTGGGAACAGCCATACCAGGCTCCTGTCAGCAAGCGCTTGTTAATGTCAGCAGTACTGTTGGGGTTTGGTGTCTGCAGACAGATGCAGATACTGACAGTCAACCATAGGACTGAGCCAGGGGATCCCAATGGAAGAGCTAGGGAAAGGACTGAAGGGGATTGTAACCCTACTGGAAGAACAGTATCAGCTAACCAGATCCCCCAGATCTCCCAGGGACTAAACCACCAACCAAAGAGTACACATGGAGGGACTCATGGCTCCAGCAGCATATGTATAACAGAGGATGGCCTAGTGAGGCATCAATGGGAGGAGAGGTCCTTGACCCTATAAAGGCTCAATGTCCCAGTGTAGGGGAATGCCAGGGTGGGGAGACTGGAGTTCGTGAGTGGGTAGAGGAGAACCCTCATAGAGGCAAAGAGGATGGGGAGAGAGGGAGTGGGATGGGGATTTGTGGAGGATAACCGGGAAGTGGGATATCATTTGAAATGTAAACGAATAAAATGATTAATAAAAAATGTAAACTACTAGAAAGGCAGTATCGAAAAATATTTGACTCCCAAATTACAAAGATGACTTAAATTCAGCCAAGTCTGAAAATCTTCTAAAAGGATCAATTTTTTCCTTCAACATATTTAGTTCTCCTACTCCATTCCATGTGCTAGTTAAAATGAATTCAGCAAGTTAATATTAACATTTTTCTAGATGAATGAAAAGGCAAGACAATTTTGGAAATGTTCTGTTTGATTTTTGTAATCATCATGTTAAAAGGTTCTTTAAATATTTGCTTGCACATCATCTAATTAAACAATAATAAATTAATTTAACACTGGATTTATCATACAATGATTTCTCATCCATCTTTGGGAGTACATTTGCTTTTATTTTACAAGGTGTTCTGTTCCCTTCTCCTACTGAGTTAGATTTAAACAAACTCTAGGTCTAAGTATCTGTGGTTTTGTATATAGCTCACAGTTTGCTATACTCTGACTGTGGTGTTGAGATGGAATCCAGATGCAGTACTTGTTCAGTTGTTCAGCTTTCATAATCTGATCAGGTCAGAATAACTCCACTCATGTGAATGGGATTAGTGTGTTTATTAAACAAAATAATCAGTCCACAGGAGCTTGTTTGCATAGAATCTACAACTAATGAGCTCTCACCAGACACCAAAATCAGGTTGAGCTTTTCAGCCTTAGAATTAAGAGGGATAAATTTGTATTTGTAAATCATTCAGTCCAAGAGATTTTCTTAGACTTGATAAAGGCAGTGACTTTATGTATCATGTTATCCAGCATATACATTGAAGAACTATGAGATATCAGATCACATAGAAATACACTGGTTAGGGTTAGGGTTGGTGAATATGGTAATCTAGAACTAAAAGGCAATAACTAACCATGGAAGTAATATCAGAGAAATGTGAAGAAATTAAGAGTAGGTAGTATGTCTGATTAAAGGGTTAGACCTGAAAAAGGAGATGGCCAGGCGAGAGACCTAGCCAGGTTTGGGAACCATTTCCCATAAAGTCTGGAGGAGTAATATGATATCTATCTCTGCAACTGAGCTCTGCCATTATAAAATGAAAGTAGCTGTAGTCAGCAGCAAACAAAAGGCCATGACTGTAAATAATTAAACCTTATTTACAGAAACAGATCCATACCTGGAGTGTCCTCCAGGCAAAGTGAAGAGCAAACTTCAAAGCCTTATATCAGGGTAAGCTTGGCACTTTATGGGAAACAAGTGTGTATGGCTAGACAATAATGAATAAGCAAACAGGAACACCTTCAGTTAATTTTGCATCATCATGACCAAGAAATAACTTAGGAAAAGAAGGATTTATTTTACTTTATGGTTTCAAAGACATTCAGATCAATTCTCCATGATTAGCAAGAAGAGAACTTAGGACAGTACCCTCCAGAAGGCATTACTTCCAAAGACTACTTCATCACTTCGGCCTTCCAGCAAAGTATTCTATAGCATACAAAACAATACTATGGGGCAAACAAGACAGCTCAAGTGGTCAAGTCATTTACTGGCAAATGTAATAAACTGATTTTGACCTCTGGAACACACAAAAAAGGCAGAAGAGAGAATCAACTCTGGCAAGTTGTTTTCTAACCTTTATATGTTTGCTGTGGCACTGTATGCCCATACCCATAGACGAACCCATAAATATCCAAAAATAATAAGCAATCAAATAAATAAATAAATAAATAAATAAATACATAAATAAGTGCTCAAACCATGAGTCTGTAGGGGGTGTTTCAAATTTAAATTGCAGCAATATCACAGAGACAAATAGTGGCAACTTCACTTTGTAGGGTATAGCAAGGCAATTTGAACTTCGTCTAAGTCTGAAGGAATATTTTTGATGGTTCCTAAGCAAATGAATACATAATTTAATGGGTGTCTTAAAAGGTAGACTCAGGGTATTCGATAAAGAGTGGCATGTAGCAGGAAGAAGATTCATTGCTAAATATAATGAGAGGTGATAGCAGCTTAGAATAGGCAAGTGACAGGAACTAGACACTATATAGAGATCTAGCTGTGTTTGAGAGGTAGAGTCAATAGAAATGATTGATAGATAAGGCAAGGGATATGGGAAAACAAAAAGGAGAGATAATGGCCAAGGAAAGATTTGTGAGGATGGGATCCCCAATATATTTTCATGAAAAAAATTAGATGCTTATTAAAACATGCAAAAGGGAAATTGAAGATATAAGGAACACCTAGTCCAATCCAAAGATATAACATTGTAAGTTATTATAGTCACAGATACTATACTGTCTAAAACTTACAACTTCAGGAGTCATTCACATATAGGTACCATGAAAGCACTTAATTTAATGACCTTGCATATAGAGTGTGTCAGATGGAGAGGAAGGTTTAGGAGGAACACTGAGTGCCTTGAGGTATTCTGTATTCGAAGGGTGAAAAGAGAAGAAACCACTTGTCCCATTCCCAATAAAGAACAAGAAAATGGGCACTTCAGAAAGAGTAGTAATTCTTTTCTGTCTACTGATCAAAAGCAGAAGCCGACATTCTTGTTTCCTATAAGTTTGAAACCATGTGGGATATCGTATATATGAAATTATAACTCCATTTATAAATATACACACATATACATACACATACATGTGTGTGTTTGTGTGTGTTAGCACTTAAGAGGCTGTATTTCATGTCTACCACACAATTCTCTATTTTAGGTAGCCTAATTTTAACTTTGTACCATGACAAAGGAGTGCCATTGATTAGGGTACATCCAGTGCTGTTTATTTCTATTCTGGGTCCATCTTTCAAAGATTGCTTTTCCATTTTCTGTTCCTACCCATGTCTTACTGAAATGACATAAGCACAAGCCCTTATTCCAAAACCTCAATGCCTGAATATTTAGTGTGTCCTCTTGAATAAATGAGAAAAGGGCACCGGAGATGACAAGTGGTGTCAGTGAAATCCCCAACAGGAAAGTAACATCATTGAGTATGTGTGTGTGCAGATGGATTAAAAAAAAAAAAAAAAAAAAAAAACCCTAAGGCAGACCTGTCTTTTTTCTGGCGTCAGAAGAGATGATCACAGCAAAGGTCAAGAGCTGAGGTTGTTTTTGAGAATTCCAATCTCAGTGCCTTTACTGCTACTGTGAGAATCTGATAATTGACATTTGCCTTTGCTTCTGTATTAAATGGAGTCGCTGTGCCTGAAAAAAAAAATCAAGCTGCCTAGTGTTGAAAGGAAATAATGAACTGAAGAAAATAGACAGAGAGATGTTTACAAAAGCTGTGTTCCTGAAGGGAGGAAACACAACAAATAATCCAAAGTGTCTTGGATTTAAAATTGTTTTGCATATACATGTACATGTTTGTGGGTGCATAGAAGCCTATGATTTTCTTAAGTATGGGGAGACTGGAATTGCTGGATCATATGGTAGCTGTATACTTCACTTTTTGAAGACCTGCCAAACTATTTCCCACAGTAGATGCTGTGCCATTTGACATTCTCATTAGCAATGTATGAGGTTTCAACTTCTGTACATTATTCTCAATACTTGTTCTTTCCTGTTTTATTATTATTATTATTATTATTATTATTATTATTATTATTAATATTATTATTACTAGCAGTTCTTTTAAAAGGACAAAAATATATGAGCAGA
>JADRCC010106383.1:0-12964 GCA_019843855.1 Hylomyscus alleni
AAAAAAAATCTTTAATTCAGCTCATAGATCTGTCAACCAAACCAATTCCTTGTATAAAACACAAGCTATATACATACATACACACACATACACACACATATATATACATATATATATTTATAGAAAAATGTTTCTTGAATAAAATATATATATGCATATATATTATTTGGTGTCACATAGACATAAGTAGAAAACTAATTCTTTTTTTTTAATTTTAATTTATTTATTTATTATATGAAAGTACACTGTAGCTGTCTTCAGATGTACCAGAAGAGGGCATCATATCTCATTATGGATGGTTGTGAGCCACCATGTGGTTGCTAGGATTTGAACTCAGGACCTTCGGAAGAGTAGTCAGTGTTCTTAACTGCTGAGCCATCTCTCCAGTCCCCGAAAACACAATTCTTATATTAAAATACTTACACTCCAAATTTTATATAGAAGGGAATTGATGTTTCAGCAAAAAGTATCTTATGTCAAAATTACTGTTCTTTTCAATAGTTATTTCTCCAAATTCTTCCATTTAAATTTAGTTTCTAGTCTGTTTTAAATCTGGAATCTAGAAATACAGATATTATCTCCTGAAATGCTTAGTTAAACACAATATGGGTGAGTGAGTAGGCCATGTGGTAAATGTGTCATAGTTTAATTTGTGCATTTAAGAAACACTAAATGATAGGTAACTAAGTCATGATTTCACTTCAAAGTGTCCAAGTCCACCCTGTTCAGCACATAAGGATGAACCCAATAGTCACTTTAATAATGGACATTTCAGATATGACACAAATGGAAAACTACAACTTAAGCTTTGATATCAAACATTATGATATTAAGATCATAATAATTTTTAATTTAAAATGAAATACTATCTAAGGAGACAAATATAATTGCTCAGGTTATGAGATTATAATATAAGCTCTTCCTGACTTCAACTGACTGTGAGTTTAGGATGAGTACCCACATCTATACAGAACTACCATGTGAGACACATTGGTTTCATTTTCTCAATCAAGAAAAAATTCTTTTGGATATTATATAACAGTTTTATATGTATGTTATATAACATCCAAAAGAATTTACTTTCAAAAGTAGTCTTCTGACATAATACGCACATGTGTGCACATACATTAATTAAAAAATAAAAACATAAAACCAATAATCATCACTATAACCTAGATCATATATGCTTGATGTATGATATAAATATACATACATATAAATGTATATAAGTATATTTAATATGGTATAACATAGAAGCAATTGTTTTATATACATCTTATTTCGTATTTGTCAGTGTTTTTCATTTCTAGTTCTAATAAAATTTTCTTACTCAGATTGACATTTAAAAATCAGCTTGGGTTAAAAGAGAGCTAGAAGGGGACTAGGAGGAGTTGAGGGAGTAGAAATCATGACCAAAATATAATATTTTTATATAAAAAGAGACTTAGATAGTTACACCACAATACTAATTTGAGAATTTGTTTTTAGGAAATCATGCTTTTCCTTCTTATTAGTGGTCCACCCATTACTTTTATAGTGCCTGCTATTACTTTGGCTGTACCAGACATCACTTGGTAGGTTTTATTTGTGCATTTTCCATTCATCCTTGTTACTCCGTGTACACTTTCTGTCGAGTTCTTCTGAACAGTATGAAGCAAGTTTCAGTTCTTTCTGAAAAATTTCACTCCCATAAAAAATGTTAATCTTTTAAAATTTTTGTGATATCCAGTAAGAATGATTGTTTTCACCATCACCGAATTTAGGAGTGTCTCTTTTGTTTTATTATATGTTTCTGAATTATTTTTCTGCTTGTGATCTGTTCAAGTTATACTTGCTTCTTTAGTTTTAAAATTCAATGATAAATATTCATTTCAATCCCCACTTTCTTTGCTTTACTTTTCTTTAGAGTGACTTTTTGTGGCATTCATCTACTATTGGCCCTATATCCCTGTACTTTTTAGTAATAAGAACTCAAATTTAGAAGGGGTCTTCTCTTGATTCATTTATTTATAAATTTAATTTAATTACATTATTTTCCCCTTCTTTCTCCTATCTCCAGTCCCTTCCATATCTCACTCCCTTATTTCTCCTCAAATTCATGGCTTTTTTTCTTTAACCGTTGTTAGTACATATGTACACAAATGTATAAATATCTAAAAATAAAATGCTGAGTTTATTTAGTGTTCCTCGAAGGTGTGTCTTCAGAGATGACAATTAGTATTGCATAACAGGGATCTTGTCTCTGGGAAGGACACCTCTCTCAGAAGTCATTAATTATCCATAGGAGTGGGGCCCCCATCAGATGTCCCCTTTCTAAGTTAGCAGGTCTATTGGTATTGTCATTTTTCTGATTTTATTTAACAAGCCATATTCTTTAAGTATCATGAGTGTAGCTTCCCTGTCATTTATAGGAGACACAACCTTCAAGCAGAATTCCAGGTCATCTGTTTCTTACCATTTTTCTGCCTCTTCTTGGCTGTTCCCCAGGCCTTGTGTGGAGGAACTGCATTATAGATGTATACTGTGGGACTGGGCAGCCAACAATCTATTACTCTTTATATTTTGAGAAGTTGTAGCTCTCCAGAATGATTTATGTATGTTGTAAAGAGAAATTTCTCTGATGAGAGGTAGGCTACATTTATCTTTGAGTATAAGGGATTTGGAATACAGTTAGGAATTATTCTGATTTTAGAAAATGATAGTAGCAGATTCTCCTTTAAGTTCTATGACATCACCAGCACTGAAATGGCAACAAGATTCCTAGTACCAAGGATGATTTCTTACATAATGAACTATGTAAGGGCATAATCACGTAATGAATATTTAGGGATTGCTTGATGTTATGGCTTCAATGTGAATGATCCTCATGAGCTCATACATTTGAATACTTGGTCTCCATTTTGTAGATATGCTTGAAAATGTTTAGATGTGTGGTCTTTTTGGAGGAGGTATGTCACTGGGGGCTGGGTTTTGATTTCAAAAGCCCATGCTGGTTCAGTTAGCTTTCTCTCTCTGTCTCATGCTTATAGGTCAAAATATAAGTGTAAGATCCAAATAAATTTTATTTTCTTTGAGATACCTTGGTCTTGGCACCTCATTACAGGAAAAGTAACTAAGCACTTGCCATGCTGGTGTGCTGGTCTTTGTTGTCATGTTGTTTTCCTCCCTAGGCAGTTTGCATAGCATCTTCTGGTACTGTGTCAGCTAGTCCTTGGGAGGTGGGCTTTGGGTCAGAGCAGGTGCAGTCCTCTAAGTCCTGTGTATGTAATGGATACTGTCTTCGGCAATAAAGACTTCACTTTCCAATTCCAGCAGGAAACTATGCATTTTCTTTACATTAAGCACAAGTTTTTTTCTTTTACTCCTTTAGTCTTCATGTCCAAAATGGAATTTCAAGAGCATCAACTTTCTGAAATCAATAGCACCAAAGTATGCGCATCTACAGGACATCCCATTTCTTCTTCATTTTCATGTCTCAAGCAGATCCAGCTCAGGTGAACTAGTAAATATGGTGACCCAGAAATATACAATGTACTACTTTTTAAGAGAATCCAATTTCAGTTCCCAGTGCTCGTCAGACTGTGAAGAACTGTCTGTGATCTAAGCTCCAGAGAATATGATACATCTGGTCTCCATAGAAGCTAAGCTAATATGTAAATATGCCTAAATACGAATACAGAAACATATGTAAATTTAAATAAAACATGAAAAAAGTCTTTTAAGTGATTGTTGTTGCTATCATTGATACTAATGCTTTAATATGGGCTTACTGGTTATTTTCATTGGGACAGGTGTTAAGGATATTAGACTTTATACATTTCAAAATGAATGGGAAAGACAGTTAAAATAATTTAAAAAGAGAATAAAGCCAGGTATAATGGTGCCTGCCTTTAATCCTGACACTCAAAAGGCAGACACTGGAAGATCTGTATGAGTTTTAGTTCAGACTGGTTTACTCAGTGAGACCCTATCTAAAAAACAAAAACCAAACCAAAAACAACAACAAAAAGTAACAGGTAACTATATCACCAATTCAGACCATACACAAGTACTCAAGCTGCAGCATGAACTCCCTTGTGTTGTCTTTTCATGGACATCCAAATGTGTTGCTTGGGACTCTCACCAAGACCCTTGGTGTGTCAGGGGTAAAGAGGTACAGAGTCAACGTCAGACGTGGTGATGTATCTTTTTCATTGGCTCGCTCCATTGCCTGATCCAACAGTTCCTACTCATGCCAGCAGGTTCTCTGTTGGCTAGGAATGAAGTATCAGCAACACATGACCCAGGATTGCTTCTGGGCCTGCTTGGCTAAGTTTCTTCTACACAAATGTCTTTGAAACTTTCTAGCACTCAGTTTGAAAGGAATTGTGGATATTCTTATGGATTACTTGCTTTTCAAAATGTTTTTCACCCTTGAAGAAAATACACCTTTTAAATCTATGAGATTGTGTTAGTCAGGGTTTCTATTCCTGCACAAACATCATGACCAAGAAGCAAGTTGGGGAGGAAAGGGTTTATTCAGCTTACACTTCCACATTGCTGTTTATCACCAAAGGAAGTCAGGACTGGAACTCAAGCAGGTCAGGAAGCATGAGCTGACAAAGAGGCCATGGAAGGATGTTCCTTACTGACTTGTTTCTCCTAGCTTGCCCAGCCTGCTCTCTTATAGAACCCAAGGCTTCCAGTTCAGGGTGGCACCACCCCCAAGCGGGCCCTACCCCCTTGATCACTAATTGAGAAATATCCCACAGCTGGATCTCATGGAGGCACTTCCCCAACTGAAGATCCCTTCTTTGTGATAACTCCAGCCTGTGTCAAATTGGCACACAAAACCAGCCAGTACAGAGATCTATTTTACTATCCTTCACCCTAATTATTTTCTAGCTCTGATGTTACTTGCATGTTCAATATGAAAAATAACAGATCTATGTATTATTAGGAGTCTTTAAAAATTCAGTTAACGTTCTTTAGTGTAATTTATGCATTTATGGCACTAAAAAGCCACATTACTGAAAATTAGTTTTGATGATAGCCTTTCTTACAATGCTATTTCTAGGAAAAGAAAAAGAAGAAAGAAGAAGCAGCAGAAGAAGTTGATTCTAATTCATTTTTTGTATGTTGCAGTAAAATTGTTGTTCTTAAAGTTTAAACATAATATAAAATATGCAAATACACTAGTGACTATAGGTGAAGGAAAGAGCTAAAAAATTATTCCTAAATGTCTTGTGTTTGATTGTTTCCTTCTATTTGGCATCATGACACAGAATGGCAGTGGCTGTAAGAACATGTTGTGAATATTTGATCCTAAGAACTTCCTAGTATTATTGAGATGATAGAAACAAAAGAAGCAAATTACTTCCAATGAAGCATAGTGTGCTTTCTCCAGGCCTATCAACACAGGGGATTCCTACTATACTACTGCAGCTGTGATTTCTCAATCTCATATGCTATATAGCTAGAAAAGCAAAACCATTTTTGAGGAGCCTTAAGATTTGCAGTAACTGGATACAGACTGGACTACTATGATCACCAATAGTGATACTGTGACACTTAAGCCAATTTAGAAAAGACAATGTCCTGGATTTCTAGAAATGTATAACACTATCAGAAAGGATGTGTGCTAAGTCTACACAAAACAAATATTTTTTGTCTACCTGCTTGAAGTTGTTTTTAGTTAAACAGAAAAAGGAGAAAATTGAGGGCTGAAGGGAAATTTCAGGGAACTGGTTTGGTATACTGTGTTTGAAATATGTAGGTCTTCCTCAGAGATCCTTGGTACTAGACCAAGGATGTCCACTTTACTCATAGCTAAAGAGTGCATTAAGGAATGATGGGAATAAAGTTTTGAGAGACTAACAAAATGTATGGGTGATTTATTATTCCAACTATCTCTCTTCTCAATTTGAAGCAATGAGTCTTAAAGGCATTCTATGTTTATCCAGGAGAGGCAGGAAGGCAGTGAGTTAGCAGGTAATACAATAATCTGAGGGCTAGCTAGGCCTCACTGGTTAAAAGTGGTTGAAGTAGAACTAAGTTCCTTTTGAGGCACCCATATCTGCAGGCTCATGACTGCCTGTAATTCCATAACCAGGGCTTAGGCTGGGACCTACGCTCATGTGCACAAACCCCCACACAAAGGCACGCATGCAGATAAATACAAAATTAAACCTTAAAAATACAACTTGTGGAGATTTTCTAATTCCTTTACTAAAAAAAAAATCTTAATTAATGGGTCAGGGTGCATCTCTCATCTCAGCACTCAAAAGACAGAGGCAGGGGGATAACTGAGTTTGAGGCCAGAGTAAGGGCAGAGAAAGGAAGGAAGAGAAGGATAGAGAGAGGAAGGAGGGAGGAAAGAAGGGAGGGAGAAGAGGGAAATATTATGTTTGTTCATGTAGAAACAAAATCAGTATTTCCCATGTTATTTTAGTTAATTTTTTATTCCTAAACATATAGAACAGAATAGATGTTTGTTTGTATTTTTTCTTTAGAAACATCTATGGAATGATTTTAATATGAATACATCTAATTTGGGAGAAACATATCTTTGTCATATGTGTAAATTTGTGAAATATGATATAATATGATACATAATATGAATTTGTGACTCTCCTTCACCAGTACTCACCATACAATTATCTTTCTCAGTAAGAGATGATTTGAGTCACTGAGCCTCAGGAGCCATTGGGAAGGTGCCTGTATGTCTGTATGTCTGTGTGTCTGTGTCTGGATGGTACATATCTCACATTAAATTAATAATTCTTTTTATAGTTTCTTAAGTTCTTGCTCAATAAGAAATTGCTCAATAAAAATGATAGATAAATATGGAAATCAAGAAATTAGAGAACATTCATTTTAAAAACAAACAACTATTCAGTTGTATGTCGAAAGAATAGCAGCAGTGTATCAAGGGAAGTTCAATTTAATAAAAGCAAAGGCAGTGATGGCCTCAGTAAAAATGAATTAACAACAATTTAAGGAAAATGTAGGGCTGTTTGAAATTTCACATATCTCTTCCCTTTTTACCGAAATAACAAAAAGCATCATGCAAAACTGAATTCATCTATATTCTCTTTATTTGTTGATAAAAATATATGAATACTTTACTGTCAATATAATTAAAATATTTAATATAATAATTTAATTATTTAATGAACATGATTAATATACACCATTAATACAGTAGTATAATTCTTATACTTAATATATTAGTGCAATTATTTGTTTCAGCTTGTCTGAATGCTTTAATGTTATTAAACACAAGATATTTATCTATTCTGAATACTTAAGAATACTATTTTGGGGGCTAGTGACATGGCCGAGCAGTTAAGAGCACTGACTGCTCTTCGGAAGGTTCTGAGTTCAAATCCCAACAACCACATGGTGGCTCACAACCATCCATAACTAGATCTGATGCCCTCTTCTGGAGTGTCTGAGGACAGCTACTGTGTACTTATATATAATAATAAATAAATCTTTAAAACAAGAATACTATTCCGTACATCATTCTCTAAGATTATCATAAATATATTACATGTTTACATTAAAACAAATCCATGATACTGGTCATGTACTTGTTAGGAACCTAATTACCATTGGCTTAAAGAATGAGTGGAACTTTCAACCCTGCCAATTGCTGAGTAGATCCTGCTGAAACAAGCTTACTGGTTGAGAGCTGTAGTCACTATTACTTGAGGGACCAACCATTGTCCAAGTGAATATCTGTCATTAGTAAGATACAGCACTGGGCATCCATGATAGCTAAGTTATGAAAACCTAAAGAACCCAGATGTCCCTCAACAGAGGAATGGATACAGAAAATGTGGTACATTTACACAATGGAGTACTACTCAGCTTTTAAAAACAATGAATTCATGAAGATCTTAGGCAAATAGATGGAAGTAGAAAATATCATCCTGAGTGAAGTAAACCAATCACAAAAGAACAAACCTGGCATGCACTCACTATAAGTGGATAATTAGTCCAGAAGTTCGGAATACCCAAGATACAATTCACAGACTACATAAAGCTCAAGAAGAAGGAAGACCACAGTGTGGATACTTCGGTCCTTTTTAGAAGGGGGATCAAAATACCCATGGTAGGAAATACAGAGAGAATGTTTAGGGCAGAAACTGAAGGAAAGGCCATCGAGTGACTGTCCTACCTAGGGATCCATCTCATATACAGTTACCAAACTTAGACACTATTGTGGATGCCAAAAAGTACTTACTGACAGGAGCCTGATATAGCTGTCTCCTAAGAGGCTCTGCCTCTGTCTGACTAATACAGAAGTGGATGCTCACAGCCATCCATTGCACTGAGCACAAAGTCCCCAATAGAGGAGCTAGAGAAAATACTCAAGGAGCTGAAGGGATTTTGCTGCCCCATAGGAGGAACAACAATATGAACCAACCAGTACCCCTAGAGCTCTCAGGGTCTAACCCACCAACCAAAGAGTACACCTGGAGGGACCCATGGCTCCCGCCACATATGTAGCAGAGGCACAAATGAGAGGAGAGGCCCTAGGTCTCATGAAGGCTTGAAGCCCCAGTGTAGGGGAATAGCAGGACAGGGAAGCAGGAGCTAGTGGGCTAGTGAGCAGGGGTGGTGGTGGAATGGGGGAGGAGTAAGAGGGGATAAAATTTGCAATGTAAATAAAGAAAACATTTAATTAAAAGGTTATGAAAACCTTCCTTCTGTTCCTTTTATTTAATCTACACTATGCTTACATACTCAGTAAAACAAAAGCAGGTCTTATCACTCATTCCTGAGGTCATTCTCCATGTGTTTACTGAGATTTAGCAACCAGAATTTTTCTATATTTTACCTAGATCCTGCCCATTGTCTAACACCTCCATAGTAATTTTTCCATAGCAGGCAGGTCCAATCCTGCCAGGCCTCTTTAAAAAAAAAAAAAAAAACATTATTTTAAAAAGTTAAAATATTTTTATGCATATTGGTATTTTGTGAGCGTGTCTAAGGACATCACATGTCTAATATCTGGTGGAAGCAAGAAGAGAGAATTGGGTTTCTTGAAACTGGAGTTACAGATGTTTGTGAGTCACCATATACGGTGCTTGAAATCAAACGTGGATTCTCTGGAACATCAGTCATTTGCTCTTAACTATCGAGCCTTTCCTCCAGCCTTTGCCAGGAGTACACTGAATTTGGGTAAAGAGAACATTTTGTTATGAGTATAAGAAATTATATCATGGACCCTCATGAGCCATGCAGATGGGCCCCAGGCCAGGAGTGAACCAGAGAATTCTATCAGTCTAGTACCATAGGGTCTGGACAGTGAACTAGGCTGAGATGACCACCAGTCCTACTCAGTGCAGGCCTGGGAGGGCAGACCACACCCAAGATGACCCATGCCAGTTGTCATACTGCACAAGCATCATAGCACTTCTAATACCACTCCTAAGATCACTCCTCAGATGACCCAAGACACTCAGATGTCCCAGGTGCCATTAAGAGAAGCAAGTAAGTGGTGGAGAAATGGGGAAAAAAAAGAGAAACAGAAGGATATGAGCACAATGAAGAGAGGCAGAATTGTAGACTAGGGGATAGAAAGGTAGGGCCTGATGTGAGTAGGCAGTGATGCCACCTGAGAGCATGCTGTGGTTCTGGACTGTACTGCCACTGGGGGACATCTCTGGGTCCATAGCCCTACAGCATCAGAGTTCTGTTTCCACCAAAGCCCAGGCAGAAGTCTCTGGTCTGGTACCTGGAGACGCGTTAATGGCTGGAGACTATGGAAAAATAGTCGCACTCCTCACCTGGGCATAGTAGTAGAGAAATCCTTGGGCCTGTGAGAGCTGGAAATCTGACCTTGCCCCTAGCCAGTTTCAGTACCCAGAAGAGCAGAGTCCCTACACATTGCCCAGCAATCACAGTAGAGCTAGTCCTGGTTGTGGGAGTTATGGGTGAGGTGACTCCAAGGGAATAAGTATGGACTAGCTGATCTTGCCACTTGTCTTCTGTGTGGTAGCATGAATAAGGAAAAGCTATCTCCCTTACCCTCATCTCTTGCCTTGCCATAGCAGGCAGGAGACCTGGCGTGGGGTCAGGAGAGCAGGAGAGTTAGTCTAGCCCCTCACTGCAGCATTCTGGAGAGTGAACCATGCATCTCACCTGTGGAGCACAGTAGAGCATGGGTGAGTTAGCCCTGAGGAGGGACAAATGTCCCCCTCTCCTTTGTTGTTCCTCTCCTTCATTCCTTTATGGCCGGTGAGAAAGCGGGCCTCATGATCATGTGAGTGGGAGAATTGGCCTTGTCTCTCATTGACAGCAATACTAAAATGTGTGGGTCCAGCACCTCTCCTAGTCAGCACACTAGAGCTGGCCTTGTTGGTGTGGAGGACATGAATGAGCCCAGAGGCATGAGAGTAAGAGAGTTAGCTCTACCCCTTGCTGGCCAGCAGCATTGGAAAGGGCAACTAGGCAGGTTAGGAGCACTCAAACTTGTGGTGTAGGTGCAGGAGCGCTTTGGGTCTGACCAGCTCAGACACCCCTTAGGCTTAGATGCAGGGTTTTGTGTTAGCTCATCCCAACATCTACACTATTGATGAACCTCTAGGATGTGTGAAGGAGCCAGTCCTACAGGTACAAAATTACAGGATCTTCATGACAACAGGATATCTAAGAGGAGTCTTACTGAGTTCAGTATTGATAGTGTAGCAGATGTCAGAGGCCTTGAATCAGACCAATGACTCATTACATTGAACATTTGCAACCAAAGAAATGTGGACAAAAGGGTATACTGTGGGATACACTATGATATACCATAATTTCCAGGACAAGTTTTTATTTTTTTCCCTTTTTCTATTTTCATATAAGGTTGCAAGGGGAGGGCAGGAACAGGAGACATAAAATAAAATGTTTAAGAGAACCCATAACCATCCAATAACTGGAGAAATAATGTTTTGAATAAATGCATTGCTGATTCCTTGTGAAGTTGAAATATTAATTTGGAATAACAAAATAGCATATTAAATATTCCTTAGGATCTCTCAGTAGAAATAACTGGATCAGATTAGATACCATTGACTTACAAAGACCTCAGTGGTAATGTCAGGAAGCATAGTTTCAAAGATTATAATTTTCAGAAAATATCTTTCTTAAAAAGAAAAAGAGTATTTACAACTCATCAACATTATATATTAAAGCAAGTATATGAGTTGCCTAAGGCTATTTTCACAGAGAAACTTCAAAGTGAATGGCTTGCTGTACATCCCTAGAAGTTGAAGCACAAAAATGAAATGCCAGCAGAAATATTGCATGACATTGTTGAGAGAAGACGTCTATGGTTTTGCAATCACCTTTAGCTAGATACAGTGTCACTCCAAGTTCTGATTTTAGCACACTTCCCTTTGTCTACATTTCAACGTGTGGTAATCTTACTGTAACTCACCACTAAAATTGTTTAGGACCCACTATATTTCTGTGTGAGTTCATTTTAATTATCTGCAGCTAGGAAGGAATAATTTTGATGGAGATTATAAGGACCTAAAACTCAAGAAGAGCCTAAATTGGGATAAAGTTGACAGTACCCTCAGAATTACCAGCCAGCTGGACGTCCAGTGAACCACAGGTTTTGAGAAACAATAAATCCTCATTAACCTGAATCTGTGATTGGGGTTTATGTACTGTACCTCAGTAGTTGACATAGAAAAGTACTGAGATTGTGTGAATACATTTTTAAGAGCTTTTTGAATTGTGGGGTGGATTTGTAAGCTGTGTAATAGTTCTGAGAGGAGCAGTGGTATATCTCAAAGTGTACAGCAGGGGTCACCCTTTCAAATATGGATATTTCTCTTTTTCCTCTTATCGGTTTTAAATTAGACATTCCCTTCTTTTAGAATTGTTCATCAAATTGCTTAATACTGTACATAAAAATCTAGTGTATTTGGTTTATAAAGTAGGATCTGTACTTGCTTATTAAAATTAAATTGAAAAATTCATGATTTATTTTTAATGTAATTTATATTAAACTATTAATAATTCTATATGTCTATATAATGATTGTATTAAAATGGGAAATACAAAACATCATAGTGCTATCATCCTACATGTACTTCTGTATATAGTATAGAACTAAAATTCTAATTTACATACAGTGGTAAACAGATAACGAAGAGGTAAACTTAATCTTACTAAATTTGATGTGTATCACCTGAAATATCATATTTCAAATGATACATAATTAAGAGATGCTGAACAACAGAAGAATGGATACAGAAAATGTGGTCGTTCATTTACACAATGGAACACTACTCAGCTATTAAGAATTAGGACATTCTGAGTTTTGCAGGCAAGTGGATGGAACTAGAAAATATCATCCTGAGTGAGGTAAGTCAGACCCAAAATACATTCATGGTATGTACTCACTAATAAGTGGATATTAGCCAAACAAACAAAAAAAAATACAGAATACCCAAGATACAGTCCACAAAACACAAAAAGGTCAACAAGCTGAAGGGCCCAAGTGAAGACAACTCAGTTCCACTTGGGATGGAGAAGAAAGCAATCACAAGTGGGAAGAGACGGAGGGAGGGACATGGGAGGAAAAGTGGATGGGGGGTAGGGGACAGAGGGGACATCCGGTATTGGGTGAGGGAAAAGGCTTCAGCCCTAAGAGCCAGCAGAAAGAATAGAAAGAGGCAATCTCAGGAGGTAGGAGGTTGGGGGGACCCTCCAGAATGCACTAAAAACCTGGAAAGTGAGAGATTTTCAGGACCCAAAGGGAGGGACCTCAGATGAAACGCCCAACAATAGGGAGTGGGAACTTACAGAGCCCACCTACAGTAGGTAGACAGGGCATCAAGTGAGGGACTGGGCAAATATGTGCCATCCCACAGTCCAAACTTTCAGCCATAATTGTTCTTGTCTGAAACAACAACAGAGATGGAAATGGAGAGGAGCCTGAGGAAAAGAAGGTCCAGAGACAGGCCCAAAGTAGGAT
>JADRCC010106387.1:0-11200 GCA_019843855.1 Hylomyscus alleni
GGGGGGGGGGGGAGGAGTGGAGGCGCACAGGACGCAGGGGCAGCAGAGGGAGACAGTGCTACCTCCCTATAACTCAGCATTTAGGAAACCCAAGAAGGAAAGTTTTGAGTGTGAGACCAACTAGGCTCTGTAGGAAGGAAGATACTCTCTCAAAAGAAATAGAAAGCTGGTGGGTGTAGTGGCATATTCCTTTAATCCCAGTAGTTGGGCATGAAAGGATCTCTGTGAGTTTAAGGCCAGTCTGGCCTACGCAACAAGCTCTAGGCCAGCAAATCAACATAGGGAGACTCTATCTCAAAAAAGGGAAAAACAAAACAAAACAAACCAGAAACTGGGGATGAAGCTTGGTATTCCCTTACGTGTTGAAAATGGTTTAAATAGTGTGTTTGCCAACTAGTTCATCTAATTCCATACAACTATGAGCTTTCCTGCAGGAGACACCCTTCAAACAAAACTGCTTTTCCACTGGACCCCATAAGAGGTAGCGTGCTTTTCTGAGGGAAAAAATTTCTACTTAAAGTATGGATATTTACCTATAGTACAGCCCTGCAGGGGACAGCCCTCCTGCTGTCAAAGCAACAAGGACTAAAGACTTTCACAGTAAGTTTCACAGGCACATTGTTTATTGGACACAATTGGAAATGGCCCCTTTCCTTTTATATGTGATAATAAAAATAAACCTGTAACTAGCATGCCCAAGAGCCTGGATTCAATCTCTAACACACTTCTCCTTCCACCCTCAAAAAAACCCCTTTGTTTTGTTTAAATGAAATCAACCATCTATTTCTTGGCCAGTGTCAGACAGAATAAGACACTTGAGTCTTTCTATACTTTCTATGTTCCAACAATCAAGTGTAACATAATACAAGCTATTGCTACATGTCTGCTGTTCCTGACACTAACTCCTTCATGAATCAAGGTAAAAATGCCCACTCATCAGGAAAGCAACTTGCACCTAAAAGATTAGACAGACAACATGTCTGCCAGGCAACATGTTTTTGTAGTTGAACTTTTTGTGGCAAATTATACCTAGCCTAACACTGATTTACACCTATAAAGTTGGTATTTTTAAAGCTAATAAAAGATGAAATCATACCTGTAGACTCACTCTCAATCCGAGGGTGGTCTTCTCCAACTGTATTAGCAGATGGTAGCTCTATTAGAGCGAGTATGTTCCTAGACAAAGTAGAAAGGCCTGAAAGGTTCTGTTGCTGCTGAGCTCTGTATACCTGCCTCAGCTGTCCCGAAATCTCTTTCCATTCTGCCTGGACCCATTTAGCCAGGGTCAGAATTGACTTAGCCACAGCATATTCAGCTTTTGCAGACTTGCAAAAAGATATAGCACAAGAACTCAACATTTCCATTGCGTGTGTTGACTGGCCTACAGGAAAAAAAAAAGAAAAAGAAACACATACATACATAAAACCAATATTTTGCCCTTAATGATGAAATAACTTATTTCAAGATGTAGTAATTACTCATTTTTCTGTTTTTAGAAATATAAATTCAAGGTGGTGGTGCATGCCTTTAATTCCAGGTCTTGGGAGGCAGAGGCAGTTAGATCTCTGAGTTCAAGGATAGCCTCGTCTACAGAACAAGTTCTAGTATAGTCAAGGCTACACAAAGAAACCTGTCTGGAAAAAACAAGTAACTTCCTACAACTCTAGTTTCAGAGGATCCAGCACCTTCTGGCCTCTGTGTACCAGGCACATATGTATGTGGTGTATATATACATATGGAGGCACTCAACACATAAAGTAACAAAAACTAAGACAAAATGAAATAGAATATCATAAAGCCAGGCAGGCATGGTAACACGTTTTTTAATCTCAACTCTCAGGAAGCAGAAGTCAGCCTGCTTGACACAGTAGGTTTCAGGCCAGGTACGAAAGTTGTTAACAGTAACAACAATAAAAAATTCAAGAGCTGGGAAAGTGAACGAGTGGGTTAAATGCTTGTTGTGTAAGCATTGAGGACTAGTTTGATATATAAATAAATGCTGGGTGGGCATGACAGACTGTCTATAACCCCAACACTCTTGAGAGAGGATATGGGTTCAAGTGAAAAAAAATCCTGCCTCAGTAATATGAGATGGATAACAATCAAGGACATCCACTGTCAACCTTTGGCGCACACACATGAACTGAACTTATATGTAGGCATGGCTCCTACAAATGCAAATAAGCAGGCATACCACATTCCCCAAAAGGAAACAATTGAATCCAGATATAATCAAGGATCTTTGAAAACATGTCTTACTGAAGGACACTGTATTAAACTTACATCTTTTGGAAACTACTATTAAATATTAATTATAAAACACCAGCATGCAGGGCAGTGGTGGCACATGCCTTTAATCCCAGCACTTGGGAGGCAGAGGCAGGCAGATTTCTGAGTTCGAGGTCAGCCTGGTCTACAGAGTGAGTTCCAGGACAACCAGGGCTACACAGAGGAAACTCTTTCTCGAAACACCCCCCCCACACACACACACACAAAAAAAAGCATGCTATAAACAATGTTCTACAAAAACTGGAAATAACTTTTTTCTAAAATATTTCTTTTTACCACGCACAGAAGTGTGCATATAGTATACTAACCTGCTGTATATAATAATTTGGTTTTTTCAATATCAAGCTCAGGCCCCCATTTTTCATCCACTTGACCTTGAGTAGACAGTTTTTTAAAATGCTGGACTAAGTCCTGGGCAGTGGTTGTCTTTCCCAGCTGAACCTCACTGCATTGTGCCAGCAGTCTTGTCGCCAGTGACACATTCCCCCGTTTTCTAGCAAATTTTGCTGCAGTCAGACCTAATTCCATGAGATGGCTTCTAATCGGTACTGTTTGTGCTGGAAAGAAGAAAGTGTTTCATTAGTTCCCAACTCACTTAACTCCTGGTGAGCAGTGTTTCTAAAGCATGTTCTTGGTTACCATCTCTAATCCTCAAACCCCAAGGGCTAGCACAGTGTTTAGCATGTAACAATGTTTAAGTGAAGAAACACAAGCAAGTAGAGCAAAGTGAAAATCATTTTCTACAAGAAATTAACTTTGTAACATCTGAATTGTTCAGAAAGGAGCCTCCATCAGAGACTGGAGAGACAGCTTGTCAGTTTAGAACATTTGCTATTACTCTTGCAAGGGCAGTTTGTTCCCAGTACCCACACGATGGTTCACAACTGCCTGTAATGCCAGTTAGTTGCAGGTCTGGCCTCTAGGCTCACGTGGTATACATATACAAATGCAGGCAAACACTCAAACATAAAATAAAAAAAGATTTTAAAATGGTGAACACAGGACATTAAAAAGGAAGAAAAGAAACGGGAAAGGGGAAGGGGAGGGGAACGAAGGGGGAGAGAAAAGGGAGAATCTTGGTCAAACAGCAGGAAAAAGAATAAATAAAGGTCAAAGAAGTCAAAGACCCCCTTCCCTTTCATTGACCCCTGGACAAGGCATCTATCCTGTGGCTTTAAAGTCGTACCAATACTATGATTCCTAAACTTGTAGCCTAGAACAGAGAGCTGAGTCCTACCTGTCAAGTGAACACCTACATTCCAAAGGCCTTGAACCGTATGTTAAGTGAACTCCCTGTCGCTTGTTAAAACTGCTCCCTTCTTCTCAAAGAAAGGCCCACAGCCTGAGCAGGTACTTGGCAATTACATTAGAATTTACTTTTTTTTCCTTGAAAAATATTTTAGATACTTTTATATATATATATTACGATTTATTTACTTTTATTTATATGAGTACACTGTAGCTGTCTTGAGGCACACACCAGAAGAGTGCACCGGATCCCATTACAGATGGTTATAAGCCACCATGTGGTTGCTGGGAACTGAACTCAGGATCTCTGGAAGAGCAGTCAGTGCTCTTAACAGCTGAGCCATCTCTCCAGTCCTAGAAATTTACTTTCAACTTTCACAAATAATTTGCTTTTCCCCTCCTTATTGTTATTCCTAAGTACCTTGCTTAGCAGCAGGAAGCTTTACCTCACTCTTAGCCTATCCTAATCCACAAGCCAACTTTCAACTGAAGTGATCACACAGAAGTAAACTGGAACTTTATTTTTCTTAAAAACCCACAGAGCCCTTTCCACTACCCCTCTAAATGAAGTGTTTCCACTGATACCTTACACTGAGCTCTCACCTCAATCTCACCCAGCTCTACTCTCTCTCAGACAAACTGAGTCACCTAAGAGCTTGCTTATGCGCTCTCTAACCTTCACATCCTGAGTAATGCACCCCACCTTCCTTCTCATTTCTACCCACAAATTTCAGACTAAATGCTATCACTTCCTCCAAAAGTTTCCTACTAATTCCTAGGGTCAAATCAGAGATTCCTGTTATATGCTCTTTTAGCTGCCTACATAGGTACTTTCACTCAACACAGTACTGTCATGTTCATTCAATCACTGCTCAGTTTTCCCTGCTGGATTCAAATCTCCTTGGTTGTAACAATGAAGACAATAGGCCCACCTTAACTGCCATTATTGCACACTAATAACAGTATATGGAACAAACTACTACCTCAAGATTGTGTCTAATGAATAAAACTGACTGGGAATGGATTTGTATATGGAAATTTAGGCTACTGACTTTCCAATGTTTCATATAGCAAGGAAAAGATATGGTGGTATTTTCAACCCTGTTTATGCCTCATCCTGTGCTAAGGCTTCTATATATCTCACTTCAAAAATGGGATAATTCTCACATAAATTACAGGAAAAGCAACTCAGAAATGCTTTAGACTAAGGGCCCTCAATTTACAAATGCTGAGCCAGTCTTTTAAACTCAATGAGAGGCTATCTTAGGCAGATGCCAATAACTGTCTGGTAATCCAAGACCTATTTTGGAAATGGATTTACTTAACATTTAATACTTAAGATTTATTCGCCGGGCAGTGGTAGTGCATGCCTTTAATCCCAGCACTTGGGAGGCAGAAGCAGGCTGATTTCTGAGTTCAAGACCAGCCTGGTCTGCAAAGTGAGTACCAGGACAGCCAGGGTTATACAGAGAAACCCTGTCTCCAAAAACCAAAATAAATTTAAAAAAAAAAAAAAAAAAAGATTTATTCAGTAACTTTAGTCACCATATAATCAACTAAAACTACAGAACTGAGGCAAGGTACTATTCTATGGCAATAAGAGAGACATTTCCTTTTAAAAAAGACAAAATTTGCATACTCATTCTCTAATATTTTTCATTCGAAGCATTTGAAAATCCTTAACATTTGTAGCACATATTAAATGCTGAAGCACTTGTATATAAAACATATAAACAAGCCTTATTACTTCATTAAATATGGGCAAAAGATGCTGAACATGGTACCATACACATTTAATCCAAGCACTGGATCTCTGAGTCCAAGGACAGCCTAGTCTACTTTTGATTCAAAGACAACAGAGCGACCCTGTTAAAAAAATAGAAAAAAGGCCAGCATGGTGGTCATACCTATAATTCCAACATTCAGGAAGCAAAGACAAGCAAATATCTGTGAGGTCAAGGCCAGCCTGACCTCAATACCAAGTGCCAGGGCTACAAAGAGAAACCTTACTTCCTCCCCCAATAAAAAAGAAAAGTAGGCAAAAGATGTCAGACATTTGAAACATAAAGCACACAATAGCATCTGTGCAAAGAAAATGGTGAGAAACTGCACTATCACCAGAGAAATACAAACTAAAACCATGCACTAAAATTATACCCCCACTAGTGACTAAAAAAAGAACAAGACAACTGGAACATTCATAAATACTAAAAAACATAAAAAAGGCATGAGCACTATCTAAGAAATACTGAATTATTTACGAAGTAAAACCCAATAATGCAACAATTTCACTCCTATACTTTAACTCAAGAGGAACACAGTCCTGAGATTTTACTGTGGCATTGAACATGAATATAGTAACAGTAAGTCCTGTCAACTTGACAGAATTTGGAATCACCACAGAAACAGACTATAAATGAATCTGTGAGGGTGTTTCCAGAAAGGTTTAACTTTTAAGATGGGAAGACTCACCCAAAAAGCCTATAGGAACAAAAAGGAGAAAGCAAACTAAGCGTTAGCATTTAATCTCTGCTTCATGGTGGCAGATATGACCAGCCTACCTTGTAATTCTGTTTCCATGATTTCCCTATCATGATGAACTGAACCTTGAACTTGGAGCCAGCATAAACCCTTCTTTCCTTAGGTTTATTGCCAGGTTTTTAGCTGAAGCATCAAGAAAAATAATACAACTGTTCATAGCAACTTCATGCTTAGCTACCCAACTAGAAAAACTGAGAACAAACTCTACCAGAGAACGGAAAAATAAACAAATGGTGGCACATCCATACAGTGGATTACTACTGGACAATAAAAAAGGTCCACTCTACTAGCAAATTAACATGGAAAAATACCATGTAAGCTAGAGACACCAAATATAGCAGCACAATTCCATTTATGTAAAGACAAACCAAAGATAAATCTAATTTACAGTGACAGAAAGCAAATCATCAACTGCCTGAGATGAAGCAATGGTAAGAAAATGAACAGACACAGGACTTTCTGGGTACACAGAGGAAGATGGGAAAAAAATCAAACTGCACACTTAAATGTGTAATTTATATCTCAGTGAAACTAATTTTAAGAAAAAGAAAATCAGGTCAAGAGTTAACATATGCCTTAATCCCAGTACCTGAAAGGCAGGATGGATCTCTTAAGTTTGAAGCCAGCTTGATCTACACAGTAAATTCCATAAGGGATTGGTGTAAGAGATGAGAATAGGGGAGGGTAGAGGAGGAAGGAAGGGGAGGCCAGGGGAGTAGAGGGGTTGTTACCTTTAATTTTCTCTAACAGTTGATTCTGGTACATGGTATATCTCAATGCCTGCATCCATGGCCGCACATCATGCTGTTTACATGAGCGAAGAGCATCACTAAAGAGTGGGATAAGACAGTCCTGCCAGAAAGACAAAGATCTGTGTAAAACAGTATCTCCTAATAAGCTCAGGATAGACTACAGCTTTTAGATCTATTCCAACTTTCCTATAACCTTCCATCATGTCTCTTGCAACCTGTGGTTCATATATTTGAATACTTGCTCCCAGCTGGAGGAACTGTTTGGGAAGATAAGGTGACATGGCCATGTTGAAGTAGTAGAGTAAATGAGGGCAGGCTTTGAGGTTTCAGCATTCAGTGTCTCTCACTCTCTCTGCCTCCTACTTGGAAATCAAAACCTACGGTCTCAGTAGCCATGCCTACCATCTGCCATCAAAAACTCTAGCACTCTGAAACTATAAGCTCCAAATTAAATACTTTATTTTATAAGCTGCCTTGGTCATGGTAAAAAAATTAAAGCATTAAAAAAGAAACTAAGCCACACCCAAACAGAAAACCTTGTTTTATTAAATAAATCCAGGATATTAAGTTCAATTTCTCAGTATATTTACTAATAAAGTGCATTTGTAAAAACATGTATTTACTATAAGCCAGAATTCCAGAAAAGCATTAAACTACCGATTCTATAATTTTCAAAGATTGCAACTCCTTTGCAAAGATTCTCTCTTTGGTTGAAGCTTATTCTCTTTTAGAGTCAAATCCAAAAACTTACCAAAAGGCCAAAACCTCAGGTTCTTCTGTCTGCCCTATACTACCACAAATGAAAATCTGTCTAGAGAGGCAGGAGAGATGGCTCAGTGGTTGAAGGGACTGGTTGCTTTTCTAGTGGCCCCAAGTTCAATTCCCAGCACTTGCACGAGAGCTTACAACTGTCCGTAATACAAGAATCAAACAAACTCATACAGATATACACACAGACAAAACCCTAATGTACATAAAATAAAAATAAATTATTCTAAAAAAGAAAAGAAAATCTGTCTAGAAATTTATTTTAGACATCTGAGTTCACCAGTTTACTCAATTATAAATTCTACTTTAAAAACTGAGAAAATAAAGTTTTTGATCTATACTATCATATTAATATTCAAAGAAAATGCTTACAAAAATACACTTCGGGGATGGAGAGATTGCTCAGTGGTTAAGAGCATTTGTTGCTCTCAGAAGACCCATGTTAAATTCCCAGCAACCCCATGGTGGCTCACATCCATCTGTAACTCGAATCCTAGGAGATCCAATGCCCTCTTCTAGTTTCTAAAGGCACCAAACATGTAAGAGGCACACAGACATGCATGCAGGCAAAACATTCATACACATAATCTAAGTTTTTAAAAAATGTACGGAAAAAACAAAAACAAAACAAAACAAACAACAAATTATCTACATACCTCTGTTGAAAGTCTATTAGAAACTGTGTTCTCGAGTGCAGATGAGCAGTACAGCTGTAGGGTACTCAGTACTGGCAAGGATTGTGACACCGTTAGTGTAGACAATCTTAGTGGTCCAATAGCGATGCGCGAGGTTTGCTTCAAGTACTTTACCACATTCCTGAAAGAACGTATTTGCTGTCAATTAATAAACAACATTCTTGAGCTTGTAGTCATTAATAACAAGTCACTAAGGCATAATCATTTGGCAACAAAAATCAGGGGTCATAGAAAAAAAGGCAGCCTGCTCTACAGTAGACTGTGAGCAAGGTAAGACATTTACTTTTAGGGGTTTCTGCAATCTACAATTCCAGTCACAGTACCCCTTGCAGCCAATGTACACTAGAGACTCACTCGGTTAAGGATTGCCATTTCTGATCTTGTTCCACATGGTTTAAAGCAGTAACCAGGAAGACCGAGCTTCTCAACAGTTGGACTTCAATGGCTTTCTGAAGCTCTCGTGGGTCTGGGCTTAGCATGTTAGGAAGCAGCTTTTTCATATCTAAACAAGTTAGATAATTAAATTATTTTGATCTTAATGTACAAAAGTATTAATATATTCTAGCTATACTTAATTATCATTAATAAAAACTTCCTTTCATTAAGTTTAGGTAGACAAAAAGCATTTCAGATTGTAATATAAACAGCATTATTTAACATTAAAATTATACTTCCTGCCTTTAAGAATTACCTGCCCTTAAAAGTGTAAACACTAGTAAGCAACCTATTTTTCCATTCATATTTTGCTCAAAAATAGACTAAAACTTGATTCTAAAAAGATTTAACCATTTCAGTGAATTTGCCTCCACTTTAGTTCATGAAATTTAAGCTCACTTTTTTTACTTATTTAGTGGTGTGGACTGTGTGTGCATGGGGGGGGGGGCAGAGGTCAACCTCTGGCATTCTTCTTCAAGTATCATCCATCTTTGTTTTGAGACAGTCTCTTATTGGCCACTCTACTCTACCTTCCTTTCACTGGGATTACAAGCATATACCATCATACATGGTTTTTTGACACAGATCCTATGGATTGAACTCAGCTCTTCATGCTTGTGTGACAGCCATTTTAGTGACTGACCTAGCTCCTAAATCCCAAACTTATTTGTATATCCTTAACTAAGTGTAGCCAAATTCATTTATACCAGAGAAACTAAAATAATTCTAAAACAAGTAAACTATAATTATTATAGACTTGAAATTAAGTTCAGAGATGAAAACCAAAACCACCAGGCACAATGGAGCCCAGCACTCAGGAGACAGAGGTAGGAAGATCTCATGAATTCAGGCAGTCGACATACAGAGTTCCAAGGGAACAAACGCACGCGTGCGCACGCATGCACATGCACGCGCGTGCACACACACACACACACAAAATTTCAGAAAGGAAAATTAGTTTTAAAATAAATTTTTCTCTCATTCTTAAAACTGAATGCTTTTTCTCTAAAATGTAAACAAGAGATTAATTACATGGAAACAAAACTGACATACTGACTTACAAAAAACAAGAGGGAAACTGTCATACATATGTCAAGAATGATCCTGGTTGGTTTGTACAGCTCTCTACAGAGGTACTTGTGATCCTTACACAATGCAGTCTACTCTCCAAGGGGCAAACCTCAAAAACACAGCAGACCTCTGAATGTCACAGCAGCAGTGTGCAGCGTGCTCACCAAGATGAAAACTGCAGCCAGAACACTGCTTTGTACTTTCTCAAGCTAAATGTCTACATTCATCTCAAAGTATCAACATCACTTCTTTCTAGTTTAGCTCTGAGCCATTTTTCATTTGCTTTATCAACTACTAATAGTACAACCCTAATTCTGTTTCTTTGCATAGTCTAGGACTCCAAATAAATAGACAGAAACTTACAGATTTCCTAGGGAAAGATAATGAATAATCTTGTTATAAAAAAAATAAAAACCGTTCTCAAATACCTATTTTTTCTTTTGACCCTCCAGCAAGCAGATTAATATTTTCTCCTGGTAATAATTCCAACTGCTCAGTGCATTCAACAAACTCTCCAGACTCGAAGCTGCTTAGTGACCTGTAATTAAAATACCCATCAGCTTGTGTTAGGCCTTACCAGCCCTGTATAACCACTGGGGGCTGCAGAGAGAACAAGCACTAGAAGGAAGCAGTCATCTTAAGAAATGGCATTTACAGTAAAGCACTGTTTCATTTTGATGTGGCTCCCATGACCTCAGTAACACCACAGCTGCAATGACAGGAAAACAGGAAGGTCCTAGCCATGACAACCAGTTGAGCTTGTTTGCCCCCGTGTCTCCATCTTTCTGTAGTAATCCAGGTGCCTTTTAATATACTGGCAGTAGACTCTACAGTATGTCTTCAATACTTGCTCTCTTCAAACCACGGCATCCAGCTAGCTAGCTGGCCTCTCTCCTCATTGAGAACCTACACTCTTTCCTGTAAGTCTCCTATCACCTAAGTTTTGTACCTTAGCCCTGACTCCTTCACTAAGACCCTGTTTTTTATGTTTTATGTTTTTATGTTTTTTGAGACTCATATACCCTCCGTGAAAGAATTCCAATATTCTGTTTTCTTATCTGCAGCTATTTCCTATGGCCCTGGTGCTCCGATGCCAAAATGAGATGTCTCAGTCATACTAAGCTCCATATTCTTCTGCTGTCCTACCACAGATACTCTCTAATCAGGAAGAAGATTTATGTTCTCAATCTCTCTCTTCTATCTTTTGTAAGACAAGCTCTCCATTGCTTTGGAACTCACTTATATAACTAAGGATGAAAGTCCTGACTCTACCTCTCAAGCGCTGCCCACACTCACCCACCCCCAGCCCACCCCAACTCCCATGCTCTCCTTATCTGCCTTTCTCACTGGTCCCTTCTCTTATCACTAGGTCTGAAAATAGCAATGGAAATGTTCATCAGC